>CM060255.1:41974361-42114341 GCA_030684275.1 Acipenser oxyrinchus oxyrinchus | reverse complement strand
TTTGTTTGTTTTACTTTTATTTTAACCAGGCAGATAAAAAGGACTAATTCTGTACCAATTTCCAGCTCGCCAATTTAGTGTTATTGATTTGTAAAAAAAAAAAAAAATGAAAGTAAAGTGCCCAGGAGCTTTGGTCTTGTTACTGAAGGGATGATGCATTGATTCTGTCTGACAGTTCTTTGTCGACAGATCGATGCAGATGTGCAAGATGGGCCAGTTAAGAATGATGCTGGGTCATTGGGGGTCAGAGGGACAACAGGCTAGGATAATGAAATAAACTTATCAGAAGCAGAGCGTCTGATAAGTTGGGGTAGTTAACCGAGAACACACACACACCCGCACGCACCTGCACCATACCCGCTCACGCACCTGCACACACCCGCACCCCTGCACACACACCTGCACCCACCCATACCGCACCCTACACGCACACACGCGCACACACACACACACACACACACATATACAGTATATAAAATGTATATAGAAAATATATTAAATAAATCACATACCTTGTTACCTATTTATACCCACTTGTCTACCACATGAGAATGAATACATTGTAGCCAGATTATATTGATGTAAATTAAAACAAGCATTTCTGGAAATAATATCTCTGGGCTCAAGTGGTATACAGTATATAAATCTATAACTTTATCATTATTACATCCTCAAACTGCAGTGGTTTGGGAGAGATTTATTTTTCATTTTTTATTTGTTGTGATTTTCTTTTTATAATCCATATGAAGCTGATACATCTTTGGGGGATGTTTCTTTTACTGGAGGGATTATTCCAGCTGGGCAGGTGTTTTACATAAATCTACAAGGTTTTACTGCTGGTGTGACCAAACAGCTTCCTCTGATGTTCCTGCATTTCACAGGGATACTGTGCTGCTGTATTTGCATTTAGCCTGTAATTGCTGGCATTAATAGCCATACATTTATAAAGTGTTGTCAGGCATGAAGTGATTATGGTAATCAGAACTGCTTGAATTTTAAAAGCAGCTTTTAACTCTCATTTTAAAAGGAAGCGGGATGACCATATTTATCAACATTAATAATTTGTGCAGTTCAACATAAAGGAAAATTAGGTATTATAATAAATGGTTACAACAGTGACATCTTTCAGAACAGATATGTTGTCCCAAATTCTAAACTGAAAGTCAGTGTGTCATCACATCTCATTATTCTAATAACAGGATTTCCATTTACAAAAAAAAAAAAACCTTGTCCAGTTGCGTATTAAAAGGTACAGTTCATTTCATGTTATAGAGATCGAATACCAAGGGTGCTACAACAGCTATATTTTACATCTCAAGACTAACTAGACTGAAGAGTAACATCTAAAGACTATAAAGCGATTTTGGCACCACCAATCCCTGTAATTAGCTGGATGCTTAATCCATGTTTCTATATTTTAACATATTCTAACAAAATAACAAATTTCTGCTACCATTACCACTTACTAATAATGTACTTGATAAAGCTAATTCTTGCAAAGGGGGTTTTAAAATAAAATATTTACTTAACGCTTTGTCTCTGTGTGCACACAATGTTTATCATTGCTGATAATTAAACAGCAGAAAAACATGTATACCTTTCACAGCAGTTGGTGTCCGGCCCCTTTTGAAATTAAATGTGCTCCATACAGGGGCGCCTAACTAACTAAGAAGCAAGAGGCTCTGTTCAATCTTTTTCAAGTTACTGTTTTGGTAAGAGTAAACCCACAAAATTGGACAGGTGTTTCAGCATACAATATAGAATAGTTAAAATGTTTTAAATGTAGTGATGGATGCTAGAGAATGTTTTTAACGTTTTGTCATCAGACATTGCTGAGCTCAGTTATCACAGCGAAACCAGCTGCTACGAGACTTTCGGAAAGTAAACACTCGTTATCACATTGCAGTGCTTAGTGCTAACTGGTTGAAACACTAAATGCCAGCCCTAACACAGCCGATTAATGACAATATTACAGGCAGTGCAGATCAACCAAAACACTTCTCATACAGTTAACAAGAGTACTGTTGTGTTCGGCTGCACCGGCGACAGCACTCCCACTTCTCGCATCCTGAGGCACCAAAATAAATAAGTACATACAAATTGATGCACCAAGTATGGTAAATATACCTGCCCCAGACCACTGGAGTCGATGATATACTGAAATCTAAGAGACTTCAGAAAATCATGAGCTAGAGTGGTAAATATTGAGTCACCCTTTTTATCAACTAAGTTACACATTATTAATGAAAAAAAATTGTAGCCAACGTTTCAAGTGCCACTTTTTGATATATTTACTACTGCTTAAATCTAAGTTAAAAATAAAAGATTTTGGTGGGAATTGAACTTGAACTTGTTCATGGACCCGTAACAACATTACCCTAATTTTTTATTCTAAAACCCGAACATTATTTATTTTTTAATAAAGGTCTGATACTCTCTCTTCCTTCAGATAATATTGTGTGTAATAAATAAAAAAAAACATATACCTATATTTAAGTATTCATATTTTGTGCAGTTGTCTCTCCTGACCGCCTGCCACGTTCACATTCACTTAACAATGTTTTTTCTTACTGTTAGCTAACGTTAGCCACGGTGCAGACCTTGTGTCAGACCAATATGTTTGTGTAGGGATAATGTAATTGTTATTGTTTATAAATGTGGCCCATCCTTTCAATACTTTTCAATTTTTATATTTTAGTTTAACAATTTTGAAGCAAACCAATGCCAAACACAAGGTATAATACATAAATAATGAATAAAAAAGTGGAGGGGCAAAATATATAGTTTCTTGCTCAAGTGTCCAGCAGCAGTGTCCCCACCTGGGATTGAACCCACAACCCTCCAGTCAAGCAGTCCATGAGCTCCATATACTCACTATTTATAACTTTGCCCATCCTAGGAGGTTATCTCCCACCTGCAGTGGAACAAAGCTTGACCAGTCCCTCCCTAACGTCACCATCAGGTAGCAGAGGTAGAAAATAGTTTAGCTCTTCCTTGTTCCCAAGTTTGCCAAAGTTGTCACAGCTTGTACCTGAAGTTTATTGTGGTATCTGTAGAACATGATGCATTCCCTGCATCAAGATGGCTTCCCATGTACCCGCATGGACCTCTCAGAACTACATCATCCTCCTGCTCACTGGTAAATCAATCTCAGTTGTGAGCAGGAGGATGATGGGAAATGTAGTTCTGAGAGGTCCATGTGGGTACATGTGAAGCCATCTTGAGGCAGGGAATGCAATTTAAAAGTTAAAAAATGGTCAAAATGTTAAAAAAAATAATTAAAACAATACACACACCTTACGTAAACAGTTGTAGCAACACATGGGAACATGTAACACAATAAAATAAAAAGGTTCTTATATACCCTTTAATGCTGAGAAAATAGGTGTTATGTCTTAGGACTTTTACTATGCATAAACACATACATATACATATGCAGTAAAAGAGATTGTTTTATCAAATACTTTATTTAAATATGTATTTGGTTCAATGGAAGGACTAGTGCATTAAACACAAACATTTTTTGTGAGAATCAAATTCCTGTGCCCTCCCCCAATAAAACCTGCATTGAGACTTAAATTGTAGGTACCTTCAAATATCTGTTTTTAAAAATATCTTTCTTCTTTGTCACCTATTTTTTTTTTTTTAAATTGTACTGCCTTTACAAACTAGTCAAGCGCTGTGGTCTACATTGGTTCAGAACCAGTTATCTATTTAAAACAGAAAAAAAACGTTCAAAACTATTACAAGCCTTTCATGCACTGGCGGTCTTGGTTTGAATATGGCTCGAGCCACAACAGAAAGACGTTTGTTAACCATATCTATCCCCCAGAGGACATTCGTCCACATCACAAAGCCACCACACAATTGGCAGGGTCTGCTTGAGAGAGGCCCAGGACTGAATGGCATGGGGTGTTCTTATGAGAATTGAGGTGCAATTATAGAGGGCTTTGCCTAAAAACTAATGACAAAGAATAACAGAGTAATAAAAGAGAGACCCATCTTATAGGCAATACAATTACAGAATATGACACGCAGTCATTTGCTGTATGGCTTCCATTACCCAATGGCATTGGCTCATTTAAAGCTGTGTCTTTATTCATCAGATTCAGAGATAAGCTCACAGTTGAAATAGATCCAGGGGTCCATGCTTGAGCTCAGAAATACCAGCTCTCTTCTCTCCAGAGGACCAGCAAGAGATTATTGAATTATTTGCTAATTGTGAGCAGGATTCGTATTGATTCCTTTTTTTCTCCCTGCCTGATGTTAAAAGTATTATACCTCAGGTCACTAACTACTTTTCAGCACCATTTAATTGCACTAGAATCATTTATTGAAATGAATTGCTGTGGAAAAACAAAGTGAAACACCTGGCAGAGGGGGCAGCTTGCATGCATAACAATTTATCTGGTAACTTTAATGATTAAAAAAGATTGTCAGGATTGGCATACTGTATAATGGGTTTTAACAACTGAAGCTTGTGTCAGCATGTTTAAATATAGTTTTATTTAATTTTAATAAATACAATGGTAATATATACAGTAACACCTGGTGCTGTGAGTCTAAACTTAAGCCCCTTTCACACTGGCATGATCTACCCGGGTCAGACCCTACCCGGGCAGGACCCGTTGTCATGAGGGTCGGGTGCACGATTTCACGCTGCTTTTGATAAAGCAGGGTTGACCTTGGTGACAGACGCAAGTGCACAATGCGCGTATCAATGACCTGGAAGCAGCTTGTTACGGACGCTTCCATCCAAGCTTCTCTGAATTGAACCTTTGGCCCAAATGTTGATTAGAGCAAATGTTTCTTGATCCCTTCTGCAGTCTGTCTCATGGTGTGTCTCAAGCAACAAAAATAGGGCTAAACAGAATAAACAGAAATGTTCCTTGTGGAAGTGAAACCTTCACGCAGGCGTGGTTGTTTGTTATTGCATCGGCTCACGAATGGCCGTCAATCATTTTGTCTTGCTCAACCCGGGTCAAAGCATGTCAACCCACATCCTGAGGTGGGTCGCTGGGACCTGGGTTAACCCAGGTAGGAGTGCCAGTGTGAAAGGGGCTTTAGAATAAAATGTAGCAAACTTCCATATTTCGAGTTAGCTTGGGTGGTATCTTCCTTGATGACAAAGAGTCTTCTCTCCTTTCACCTCAAATTGCTTGTTGAGGACAATATTTCCAGTGAAATTCTGACACCATAAGAGCTACATTTTGAAGATAGCAAACTGGTGAACCAGTGCATTTTAGAAAAAAAATGACCCAGACTGTCTTTGGTCATTTGGTGTCCAAGTTTTACTTCTTCCAAGTTTAAAGAGGCCTACAATGAATCATATTCAAAAGTTGTTACTGATTATCACCCAATGTGAAGGGAATCTAGAAGAGACACATGTATGTTGATAGTATCAGAATCTGGGTATATTTGTAGAAATAGTCAAGTGATCTACTTTTTCATGATGCTTATACAGTAGTTTTAATGCTGTCATTGCAGAGGATGCCTAACATACCTGCAGAGGGGAATCACAATTATAAAACCCAGAGCCACTGCTACCTCATATATATATATATACACATACACACACACACACACAGTGGAACTCCGTTTATCAGTGCGCTTTGGGGACATAGGTTCACGAATGTGTGAAATCCATGGATAAATGAGGTGTCATTGCGTGTGACTAGAATGCATTAATAAAATACAGTAATAATAATCAAAATACGTACCAATAGAAGTGTTTTTTTTCTTTCGTTTACAGCATTTTTTAACAATTCACTGCTGCAATGCAAAGTCCATCGTAGTCTTTTGTTTCAGTGAAGCAAAATATGTTTGCTGGGCTTCACTAACTGCCTCAGGAGAACTAATGTTATACCATCCTGAACCACTGTTCATACCAAGACATGAATCCTCGCATCTGTAGCACTGCTGTCTTGGTGTCGACGCCACAGGTTAGACTGACGCATGCATCTTTATGTGTGTGTGTGTGTGCACCATGTTCATTAAATCTACATTGGCAATAATGTACTGTATTTCAGAGCTAAAACTCATCAGGGAGCCGTGAATAATTGAACGGCGTGCTGATAAATGAGGTTCTACTGTGTACATATATTCTACATATATACACACATATATACACACAGTGGCAGACAAAAGTATTTGGGCATTTAGAAAAAAAGTAGAAAAACCACAAAGAAAGTGATTTCTAAAATTTCTAATTGTTCTATTGAAAGATAGAAATGAAAGTAGAGATTCAGCTTTATAATAAAACAACAAATTATTATATAACAATGAAAAATAACATGCAAAACTAATTTCATACTTTGACAAAAGTATTTGGGGAATCAACATATTTTGTATGAAACCCATTTGTTGCTAATTATTGACAGTTATCATGACATAAAGTCCAGTGAGGTTTTCGATGGGCCTGTTCTTTATCTGGGTTATTTTCTGGAAGTGCAGGGTGAGCACTATGTTAGTTTGCATCTGACAGCAAATGAAGATGAATTCATTCAGAGTCTCACTCTAGCCCGGAGAATGAACTTTCATTAGAGGAAGAACGTAATGACACACTTCAGCCCGGATCACTGATTAAATAATTCACTGAGAGAATGTCTGATTCAAGCCTTCAGCACAGCATTTTGACCGATGATTTGACTGAGAGAATGTCTGTCCCCAGTACTGATGGCAACCATATATCCAAGGAAGAATGTGATGAGACACCTCAGCACAGCAAACCGAATGATGAATGTGAGAGAATGTCTGCATCAAGCCCTGAGTGGTGACCATTCTTTCGAAGGAAGAATGCGATCACACACCTCAGAACGGCACACCAAATGATGAATGCAAGAGAAGGTCTTGTGATGAGACCCCACGGCATGATATGCTGCCCACCATTCATCAGTCATCACCGCTGCCAGTTGAAATTATAAGAAAAATGATGCAGTATTGTATATCAGAAGACCTATCTGCGCTGCAATGACTTTGGTGTGTGAACAGAACCTTCCTATGCCAACAATATATTTCAACCCTGTAATAGAAACAGAATAGTGGATCCCTTGGTATCAGTAAATAGATTACTCAGGAAGGAACAGTGGGGTTGTTTTGAGTTTAAGAGCAATGTTAAAACACCGAACGTGGTGCAGAGCGTGGCTCCAGTGGAGGAGGAATCAGAATCTCTATCCCGGTTTGTAATACATTGGTTGTGTGTTTTGGAGAATTTAATGGGCAAGTGTGACTGACCAAGTATACCTGCATTTTAGTAGGTTTTTTACATTTAGGGTGATTTTACGTATTCAGGTTGTACAAAAAAAAATGCTGCTCTGTGTAAATCATCTACTCCTATATGTAATAACCTCTCACTAAATGTAAATAACTCACAATGTGTAAAATGTCTGTGCCTATATGTAAAAACTTACCCCTATATGTAAAACACCCCATATGTAAAAAGTTACCCCTGTATGTAAAATACCTCACCCTATATGTATAAAGTTACCCCTATATGTAAAACACCCCATATGTAAAAAGTTACCCCTATACCCCTATACGTAAAATACCTTGCCATATGTAAAAAGCTACCCCTATGTGTAAAACACCTCCCATGTGTAAAAAGTTACCCCTTTTACATTTAGGGGTGTTTTACATTTAGGGTAATTTTTACCTTTAGGGGAGTTTTATATTTAGGGGTAATTTTTTACCTTTAGAGGAGTTTTACATTCAAGGGTAATTTTACATATAGGGGTTGTACACGTATGAACATTTTCTGTTATTTATGTTATTTAGCTATTTACTTATGCTTTATCAGCTATATTTAAATAAAATGCTCAAAGCCATAAATATTTGGTGAATCACACTCATAAAACCTATTTTGCTCCAGAAATATTAGCTTGTACTAGTAGTACTGGTAGAATATTACATATTATATATACAGTATATATATATATATATATATAATAAATGGCTCGCAAATATTTATGGCTTTACAGTATATAAAGTCATATTTACTATCCAGCCTCGCCTCTCTTGTTATTTTGACTGACTCATATATTAAATATGTAGTGCTGACTCAGCTAATAGTGGACAATTAAAGGCCTGCAGTTTCGGGCATTTTAGCCCCACGTCGGTAACAATAGTCTTCCCTCGGGTCAATCATTTTCCACTATAATAGGCCAAATATTTATTTAGTTATAAAACCAATGCTGAATAAGATATCTGTGTTATAAAGTGCCAGCGCAGCTTTTCTTCAGTTCAGATACTGTATCAAAAGGGAGAGAAAGAAACAGAAGTTAGACTGAGAAGTTCTTTACAGTTTGAACAACACCGGTACTGTATTTACTGTAGAAATATTGCATGAATCACTAGTATAGTGAATTGGGAGGCATGCTGTAGGAGTGTTATATCCGAGGTGTGTTATAACAGAGAGCCTTATAGCGAGGGAGCACTATGTGTATATATATATATATATATATATATATATATATATATATATATATATATATATGTGTGTGTGTGTGTGTGTGTGTGTGGTAGTCTGGGATGCAGTATTAAAATCTGAATATTACTTATTTTAAGTCACTCTCTGCCTTTGAGGATCTATTCATTATATAGAAGTCATTTAGGAAACGCATTCAACATGTACAAATGCACAATTCTCATCCATGGGTGGAGAGGGTTAAATTATTCATATACATTCTGAAAATTGTGGATGTATTTGGGCTTTAAGCCTAGGGATATCCTCAGGAAAGCGGCAATTGGAGAGAATAGTGCATTTTTAAAGAGGACAAGGTCTTCACAAGTGTCAATCAGCCTATCTGACAGCTGTTACTCCTGTGAAGCACACGTAGCTGTCTGCTGCTAGGAACTGCGAGTCCACTGGAATAGAAGGATTCCAGTGGAACCGAGTGTGTAACAGGCACTGCTGGTTTTCAGCTGAGAGTTGGCAAAACGAAGGTAACTAGAGCACATTAAATTCTAACATCCTTTCTAAAATTCCAGTGTTCATTTTAACAGGCTGGTAACAACTGTAGTTATGTTTATTTATGTTCCTGTCACACTGCATTGCATCTCGTTAAATTAATTTTAAACTGGCTGCTAGTAAAAAAAAAAAAAAAAGAAAATGGAATAGGCTTGAAATTGCATTTTTTTTTTTTTACAAATGGTTTTGAATAATCTTGTTAAATTCACGGGTCACATTATGGATTCCTCATTTAACAATAGATTGCTTTGATTTTTCACAATAGCCCATATCAAATGATCCTGAACGGCAATCAGTGGAATGGTTAATTATATACCCTAATGATCCATTAAAGTACCATGGTACCATGTCATTACCAGTGTGCTCCCATATTGGGACCACTGAGTAATACTTGCTATTGCTGGTAACATAGAGTTTTTCAGAGTAATATACTCGCTTAATCAGTGTATCCCAATGACAATACCTTTTATTGTGTAGCAATACAATTTTATAGCAAAAACAGACCAACGATTCATGGAACAATGGCCAGGTTTCCATGCAGCTTAGAAAGTCGCTCTCTCCGCTGTCATGATTTGTGTGATGCAGCAGCACATACCACGCACACTCCACATGCTATAGGAAGTGCGCGTCTAAAACATTGTACTTCAAAGGGTGGGTAAATCGCCTTCTGTCGCTAAAAGCCATACAATTGACCAAAAACTCTTTTTTTTTTTTTTGCATGGAAACATGTCCAGAAACTGTACGTTATGTTTACAAGACTCCAGCAGTGAAAATCCCATTTGTGACGTAACCTCACGCAACTTTCTACTATAGTAAAGGGCATACCAAGCAGTCCTTTATTATCTGAAATGTGCTTGGAGTAGCCATGACTTTAGAGATGAGGGTTTAGAGACCTCCATTCAATATTTGTATTTTATTTTGATGTGACACCATTTATTTAATGTTTCATATTATTGCCTTTTGACTCATAAAATGATAGAGCTTCATAGTTTGGTTGTTTTATAAGCACGGTAATAAAAAAAAATACCAAAGCTACTACAAATACAATATATTTTATATAAAGAAATACAAAACGAATCCCTTTGCAAAGCACAGATATTTTTTCTTCCTTTTACACTTTTGTTATCTTTGTTTTTGGTGATCGGATAGCTGATTGCTTTAAGCTTAGACTTTTCTGTACTTTAGCTATACGATGCAACACACTGTATACTAGCCTTAAGTAGCATCTATCATTGGTACCTACCAAGGACAAAAAAGTCACGTTTGTATCCCAAAATGTATTAAATTAGCATAGCTGGGAATTCATTGCTAGTGGCTTTTATTGCTGCAGGCTACTGACAGCACCAGGCTTGAGTGTCCACCTAGAGTTGAAGTAAAATCTCTTAATCCTAATTCATTGAGGAAGATTTGTTTTAGAAGAACGGAAATGGTATTTGTGTAAAACTATCTTGTTTTTGTTTTGGTTTTTGTATTCATTTTTAGGGGGCCAAATGAGGCAGGCTGCACTTGTGGTGCTTCAACACAAACTAAAACCTTTGTGGAAACCCAGTTTATCCAGAAAGGAGACATCCACAAGATTGAAATGAACACTTCTTTATTGCATTTTGACAAATGACCATGCCCATAATAAAACATTATATAATTTGGCCCATGGCCTATTCCATTGAACTCGATAGCTGCCCCTATGTGCTGGCCGAACTATGATGTAATGTATATTGATTGAATGATAACTAATGCCAGCAGGCAGAACAAGTGGCACTCTGGGCCACCTTCCCCAGAACAAGGCACGCTGCAAGGTGGAGGCAGGGGAGGAGGAGGACCAAACAAAGAAACGACAAGGAGGCATAGACTAGAGGGCTATTCAAAGCAACAGCTTGATTACATATCTGATTAGTGGGTGGATTCCCTTTCAGAAACACAACATAGTTTCCAAAGAAAGCTGTATGATATGAGTAGTCATGCAAGGTCAAATTGGAACGCAGACAGAAATACACTCTCTCATATTTTAATATTAATTAGGTTATTTGTATTTAGAAGGAGAATTTCTCTGGCTAAAAGAAAACTACATGGAAACTCACAGTTCCGAAAGATACACCAAAAAAGTGAGAAAAAGATTAGATGTATTTTTCTTTCTCCATGGAAACTGCCCCATTGTCAGCCGTACCAAATTGGCACTGGCCTACCCCTCCAGACGCTCCACGGTTAGAATGTGCATTTTCAAAATCTATGAAAGTATAGTACAATGATGGTATGATGACATCAAAATTCTAGAAAAAGAACATTCCATTCTGGGTGCCAGAGGTCTTTGTGAACATACAGTAGCCAATGTCATACACTATATAAATACCCACCAAAAAATATAAAACTACAAAAATGAATTGCTTCGGTACTTTGCTATTTTTAATTATATTAAAAAGACCTTTGAATTGAAAGATGAATCTTAGTCACTAAGTCAATTTAATCAAGATAATACACATTTTTGGCTCAAGTATGCAAAGTCTTATACATCATCGTTTAAAAGCTTTTAGAACATTAAAATAAATACTGGATATGCCTTCTCAGCATTGTCATTTCTCAACACACTGGTACTGTAATTAGAGAAACAGGGATTTCCTTAACCAGTTAGGGCCTGAGGGGCACTGAGGGGCACTCCTTTTTCTGTACACTTCTTAATAGGATTGGGGAAAATCTCCCAAAGGGTTAAAAACAGCAGGTAAAAAAAAAATAAAAAAAAGAAAAGTAATCATGTTTCCATCACAACACGGTAGAACCATAAAACTATCTTTTATTCATTGGGTGACAGGTTTCCACATCACCCACTCTTCAGGTTCCTCCAGTCGCTTTCAATTCTTATGGTTTATGATTAGGTGTGTTTAATGTAGCAATCCTTTGCTGAGCTAGCAAGACCTGGATGTATATATATACAAAACAATTCAACTGCAAATGCAGTGTATGCACTTGCCTAATGGTATGAAATAAGGAACACATCTTCTTTGTTTGATCAGAATACAATATCTAAATACATTATATTACCATAAACCATTGTTGCTTGTATTGGAGCATATGTCAGCCATTACAAAAAATACTAAAGTACTGCACTGCAATATTTTGGAAGTAGTTTTCTACACCATGTACAGGCACTTGTTTTGCAGTATTTTGATCTTTGCATTTTTCCTGCTGATCAAACATATTTGCCTATGGTTATCTAAACATTGACTGGGCATTTTGATGTTTTCTTTATTTTCAAGTGTGGACAGGTATCTGTATGGGTCGCATGAATTTTGGACCATGATACCAAGGATTTGTGCTGTTTGCAAAAACAATAAACTGCAAGTGCTATAAATGAGCCCTCAGAAAGGTCACTCTGGTAGGCAGCTTAACTATTGGTCTTCCTCCAGCATTTAAGATCTGATAAAATGATCAATAAATCTAGTTTAATGCCGCTACATCTTTGCAAGCTCTGATTTCGCATTCCACCCTTATTTTGAAAGAGCACATGGTGATGAAAGCTTTGCTATTATTTGAACAACATAATAGAAAAGAGATGAAACAAGGCTGTCTTGCAATGTGTTACATGGAGGTAGTTTGCATCAATAGCACCCCATGTGAATTATGAAGGTCTTTGTCTTATCTGGAAAGAAAAGAAATGGTATTTGATGTGAAATAATGCACATATATTGATTGAGGAAGATAATAAACATAAAATAAACAGGATAGAAGTAAACTATAAAGGAAGATGTGGAAACATACTTTATGACAATAATTGAAACAACACAAATAGTGTAAGTGTTGAGAAGCAATTGAAAGGTTTTAGAATATACAGCCTAATCGCTAGAACAACAGAATATTTAAAATAAATGGAACCTATCCACATCAGTTAAAATAGTTAAATAGTAAGTTATGTCAAAAATGATATTAATGGGAAGCTTGTCATTTTAATACATTGTATTCACAGCTATTGCTTGAACGTCTAGCTTTGGAACTCCCAACCAATCTCTGTGTCCTATCACATCCAGTCATGTAATGTGTCACGTTAACCACTCTCTCCTGATTTAAGCATGAAGCTCCTAGATAAAAACACTCCCTGATGGAAAATACAACAGCAACAGCAATGTCTTCACTCCCTATAGTGGTGTGGGACGATAGCCAAGTACGTATTAAACAGTACACATAAACTGCTTTATTTTTCCTGTCTTTTACTGCAATAATAGGTGACATTGTTGAAGCGAACATACAACTTACCATGTATCACTTAATCAACGAGTCTGGACTCAACCAACACACACACACAATTTTGAACTTGCCATCTTCACAGGCAATTGCTGTAGGTAAAATTTGTGGCAGAAACTGCTGCAAATCAACACAAGCTGCGTACACTTCTCAATGAAACTACCAGGGCTGTTAGCAACTGTGGTTACTACTGAAATTGGGTCAGGTTTCCAATGGAGTATGGTTCTCACTTAACCAGGAATAGCCTGCTAATAGCCTATAGAACACTGTATTACTTGTCCTTTAAGGACATATAATACAGAGACAGAAGGATATGTTGTGGGTATTTTGAAAATTATTAATTGCTACATTCATAAACTCAATGGATAAATGTTTGCTCAATGTACAGCCACCTATATATGACAGTATGGAAAAGCAGCTGTCTCTTTGGTGCATGCTGGGCCAGCCCACACTGAGCTGAGGCTCAAATGGATTAAGATGGCAATGCAAGAGAGATCTGTTGCTGTTCCATTCCCTCACTGAGGCACATACTTAGCTTAGCAAAGCTCAAGGCAAGCCTGCACCAAAGACATTAAAGAAACATTCTGCTCAGCAGCACTTTCCTTCTCCTAAATACACCACCCACTCGATATATCACGGGTGTCGTGGTCCAATATAAATCTGATATATATTGAGGGCTGCGATATAGCGAGAGACCCATAGAAAAACAAATAGGCTAACAAATACTGTACAACCACTCCCTTGTTTTATCTGGGGCATCAGGGTCCAGTATAAATCCTCTATGCAACCTGCTTTTTCTCATTTTTCGTATAAAAAGCAGCACACTGTTTTAATTTGTGCAGCGGAGGGTAATTGCTTCTCATCAACTTTAGTCTTCTCCTTTCTGTAATGCACAAACCCGCTGCATTGAAAGAATCCATTCCCAACATAGGAGGCTTGTTGCTAGGGAGCTGATGTCACTGCCTTGTGACTTTTGCTAGTGCATTGCTGCCACACGTGAACACCTCGTTAGCTAAAATAAAACCGCTTCAGCAAGTAGATATTTAATTTGCTTTGTGTTATTGTGCAATATGTGTGTATATGATAACAGCGATATTAATGCTTTGTTTTTAATTGTTTTTATATTGTTGTTTGTGATGTGCAGTATGAAATAAAATGATAATTCTAAGTGCCTGTGTATATTGCAGCTAAGGAACGGGTGACATATATGAACAGTATAGGGAGGGGTGATATAATGACGGGTGGGTGTACTTCTAGTATTCAGTATAATATGAAATACCATAAAATTCTACTTTTGCATAAATTTGGGTTCTTAAAAGGAAACCGGATAAGATATGGGTCAACAGAGAGGAACTAATACAGCATAATAAATGTACATGGATATGGGTACAGTAGCAATAAAACCATTGTTCTATCAAATGAATGTATCCTATGTATCCCATGCTGAATGGTTGCTCATCAGGCTATGGTTGATAAAACTATTCATCTCCAACAGAGAGCTTAATTAAAAGGGTCTGATGTGGAAGAATGACATATTTTACAAGCCCAAAACCACTTAGATTGAGGTTATTAAGAACCCAATTACTTCCTCAATAATAGGAAGGCAGGCACCAGTCCCCAGCAATGCCCTGTAGCAAAGAGGGCTTTTATTTAACCCTAATAAAGCTAAATAAAATGTGCATACTGACAAAAGAGGTTTTTAATGATACAATGTCAACTGCAACATTACACATTTTTATTATTTTGTACTTTAAGACAGCACTCCACAATTCAGTTATTAATTTGACACCATTTGTTTAGAATATTGTACAGAATATTTGGCTGAAATTGCCTGGCAATGGACAAAGCAGTTTAAACTTCCTCTGAGATTATAAGTACAGTAAGTTAAGGAAAACAAGGAGTAGTGGTGACAGTGCTTCTTAAAGGGTATAGAGTTCTTGTTGTTTAATCAGGAGTTCCCACACTGGGGCTGGGGACCCCTGGAGGTTCGAGATGGTTTCAGGGGCCCGTAGCACATGCAAAACTGTTATGTCCCAAAGACCCTGACATATTCCTCAGAATGAATGCTGCTTTTAGGTGCTTGGAGTTATTTTGAAATCAACACTGTTGTCCACAACAGCATGCACCATTATACTTCAAAGGGGTGCTAAGGAGCACAACATAGGCAATTATATGAATGCACTTTATAATTATAACATATTTAATTGAAAGAAATAAATGCAGGATTTCTGCCATGGTTTCGGCAGAAGTTCTTGATATAGTGTCTTCCCCTTACATAAATAGCATAAACCATACCACTTCCAGGCAGTTTATGTTACATTTGGAGTCATACAGTGTACAGTTATTATGGAGCTGTTTTTCGAACATCCAAAAAATGACCCTGAACACAATGAAAGCAGTAGTATTTCTACCGGTAAAAACGAACAACCAGTCTCACTAAAGATATCAAAATCTAAATTCCAGGTGGGGTCCTCAGTCAGGATGCCTAATATCACGGGGGGGCCTCTGGTTTCGATGTTGTATCATTTTCTATTTACAGCACACACATTGTCCTCTTTATAGCTCTCAGAATCATGTCTAACCTCTAAGTACATGTGGTACACCATTACTGCTATTAACTGTCAACCTGCCCTCCTGCAACAATTTCCCCCCTAGTGGATGTAAGAAATACCACATTTATTCTATGTGGCAGTTTCTTTCTGATTTTATATTATATCCTGTAGGGGCGGAGCATTGTAGGGGGACGTGTTAATGGTTACATTCTGGCATTAGGCATGATTATGAGAGCTATATTGAGGCAGGGGTACTTTAAACCTGACTGAAGCAGAGGACACTGAGTGAATCTAAAAAAGCAAAAAGAATACATTAGTCAAGATAACTGTGATATTATACACCCATACCAAGCCAGTCATTAAATAAGACAAAGGGGGAAGTAAAAACACAAATCCGACATTACACTCTCAAGTTTCTAATGCTATCTGATGCCCCTGACAGTAACTTCACATTTATTTTACATTACCTTTGTTTGTTGGCAGGACCATACGTTGCCTTCCCATCCTTTAAGCATTATTTATTTGTATAGCATATCCTTGTCAAATAAACAAGTAAAACAAACAAAAAGGTTTATCAACCTGTCTTTGCTGTCTATGCTTGTTTATTGCAGGGACTTTGGTTTAAATAAAACTGCTAACAAATTAGGAATTAAAAGATACATCTTTGTGGTTGTTAAAGTCGTCAATGAGCACAAACACTGTCTCTCATTATCCCTTCCCAAAGTTTAAGCAGTGCAGACACGGAAGAGGTTATTTGTGGTCTCTCTGGACTGTGTGAGATTCTGCCACACTGTGCAGTCATTATACACCCTATTAGCCTTTTCCAGCTGCAGCATGTGCCAGCCAGACCATGTGCAAGCAGTAGACAGAAACCATTAGCACTGCTTGAGCAGCTCTGAATAACACTCTCCATGAGGTCAATTAAATACGTCAGGAGGGTGGGCTGGGCTATTGCCTTTACTAACACCACACCATGGGGGAAAGGTAGTGAGAACAAGGTGATTTATCCTTCTTTTAACTGTTATACCAAATAACAGTGATATGTGTCACCGATAATTCTGAGGGAACATGTGATTACGTATACTTTACTGGAGACCATCAGTGGAAAGAGACTGGGTAGAGTGAATGGTGGGACACTAAGGTATAAAGTAAAGCAAGTCTCTATCAAAAATTCTTGAAAGTTTCCTTTGTTCTAAGATTGCCTGCTTACTGGCTTTGGACACTCTTTTTAGTTTAGTTTAGTTTCTTCACTTTGTGCCTGCAGGTACAAAGTTGTTGATAAAACTCTAGTGATGAAGAAAATTAACAGTTGAGTTAATCGTTCTCAATGTAGCATTGGGACAGGGTCTTTTTGGATATGACTATATAAGTAGTGGTTTCATTCTGGTACTTGCAGGTCACCAATTTACTAATTTCTTCTTAAACTAGCAATTCTGTTTAAAGAATACAAAACACAAAATATTTCTACAGCAACGTGGAGCAGCCCAGGGATACCAAAATGCAAGGTCCAGGGTACATTATTAAAGATGCTTTGGTAGTGCTAGCACACTTGGTTCATACAGTATGTGTGTGTGTTTGATTACACCCCACTTTAACATTTTAGCATTGGGCCTGCTCATAACTATAGACTGGTATTTTTTGTGCTTCTTGTATCTATTGAGATCAATACCAAACCCCATTGTGAGATTCAGATTGAAGGCTCTAGGCAAATATTATATTCTTATTAAACCTTAGCGCACCTGCTGTGAGTATTTGTAGGTTTACCAGTATTCTGAACTCAAGGCTTTGGATTGTCAGTAAATCACACCAAGCCATATCACGTGTAGACTTTTCACAGATTTATAATTGAGACAATTTAACAGGTGGCCAACCTAACTAGGGCTTAAGAACCCAGAACCATGAAAAGGTTTGATCTTGTTTTATAGGTCCATGAAATACAGGTGTAACCTCGTTCCCCATGTCTCCCAATTAAAATAAAAGCAGCAAGAAGTTTAGAAGGAGCCAAAATTATTTTTTGAAAATGCATCTTTAATTATAGCCCTGTTAATTACTGAGCACTGCAGAAATTATTGAGCATCCCTTATTATTATGCAAATGCATTCAGTTTTGGCCACAATTAAATGATTATAAAGCAGTCTTCTATTTCTTTTGCTTTACAGCATATTACTGTAATGAAGCCATTACCTCTTAGTGTGCATTTTAATGAGTTTTTAACTGACATTTTAATGAGCTATACATTACCATAAAGCAAGGATTAGGCTAAATTGATTGTAGTAGGGGAAGGAGAGATTCATTAAGAGTTAATTATATTGTTTCAGAATGAACACACATATTTCCAGGGCATGCCAACTGATGTGATCCCTAATATTGTGTGCATTATTGTCATTAATATATTGACCAGGAGCTCCTATTCGCTCAGATTATTGCTTGAGTTGAAAAAGTACCCTTGGAAGGGGAATACTTCAAAGGGGGTTGTTTAGAGGTGTTCGTGAATCTAAATGCTCTATACTTATCTAAACTAAGCAAGTACTTATCAAGGTGCTGTCATAAAAGAAAAACAATCAAACTAAACCTACTCTATTTCTAATAATGGCAACATGTTTAATCTTAGGACCTTAGGTATAGAAAACATGACAACATGTTAATATGGTTAAAAGTACACCAGTATTAGGGGTTGTCATGAAGCATCGACCTATTTTAACATTGGAGTGTAGAAAATAGCTTTGGTATATGCTACTTTCTAGGCATCACTTAAAGTAGTATACTTGAGGTTCAAAATGACCCTAGACACCATACTCAAACACAATGTAATTGCTTAATTAAAAATGTACCCCATGACTCAACTGGCCCATTCTCTCCTAATTACTTACCATTATGCACAATGTAATGAAGTCACAGTTACACTATTGTGCTTTGTTTTTCCTGCCAATTTTCTCCACCTGTATCTTCTCTCAAACAAGTTAGGCTCAGTTGAGAGTTCTTGCAACACCCAGAGTCAGGTGACAAATGAATGATTTATGTGGCTGTCAATTTTATAAATAGGCATTGTTTGTTTATATTTGCCTAAGTCTGAAATAACGGTACCCTTAAGTCCTTATAAAATCCATTAACTATCCCACATCTTTTACAATCTCCCTTTGTTAACAGAGGGGCCCTCAGCAGATATGCATACTAAACCTTAATGCGCTTATCCTGCAGGTGGCACTTGTTTTCTCTCCAGAGCATAATGATATCAACTTGATCTGAATTTCAAAGAAGGATTTACCAAGCCTTGGATTAGCTGACAGAAAGCCTGTCCCCAGAATACATAACATATTTTATAGTGGATTACCTCAAAGGAACTTACTACTTTTTTAGCTGAATCAGTGTTTTAAGTTGCTGATGTGCGTTTGACAGTTTTTCCATGTTATGGTTGCCATCTCACGTTCATTCATTCATCTTCCCTTCAGAATATGAAGCTTATTTGCCAATCAAAGTAAGAAAACCTTTTTTTCATGATTTATGACTGTAAATAAGAGCTAGACCAGTGTACCAAATAATGCACTTAAAAACAATTGAATTCAAACCTTTTTTTTATTTTATTTTATTATGAAACCAAGACCTGTTGAATTCGTAATTTTGGTTTATCCTTGTCTGATAAGCTGTCAGAATTACTGATGCTTCAACATATTTATTGTATAGGGATAATGAGATAGCTGGTGGGAATTTTAACTATCAGATTGAGCATTCATTCCAGAGATATGTTTATTGAGAAAGCTGGGGAGAGGTAACTTAAAACAAAAGGAATATTTCAAGATGTAGTGCTGAGTCCACATTGTTAACCCTTTAGGACCAAGCATTTTTCAGTGGGATGCTCCCCCAGGACCAGGTGTTTTTTGGCTGTAGTCGACTCTTTTCCTATAAAAAAATCACTAAAAATCTATTTTCTACAGTAGCATCTTGGTGTCCTTTTTTAGAACACTCTGGGGAACATTATAAAGTACTTCAGAAACCATACAAACTTTTCACTTTTCGTTAAGTATTTTTTATTATGTATTCTGCTTAGAGATACATGTATAAAAACATGTTGTTCTATGACCTGAGGGACCTTACAATACTTCCTGAAAGCTTTGTTGAAAAATATTGATGTTTGGGCAAATCACAAGACATTGTTTCACCTGAGTGATTGCAATGATATAATACACATTTATTCTCAGGGTCTTTATAAGCAGTAATGGACACTACTGTCGATTATTTTCTCAAAATAAATATTTATAAACAAAATAATAGTTATTCATTCTATTATTAATATCAGTAATAAGGAAAAAAAAACGTACCTGATACATTTTGTTCATGAAATAGTATCTGTACATCCACTCGTTTCTTGATATTTATAAATGTTGTATACTGTACTGTATATATATATATATATATATATATATATATATATATATATATATATATATATATATATATATATATACAGTAGATGTTGCTTATCAACAACCTCTCGGTTCCCAGCACAAAGTTGTTATTAACCGAAACTTGCCAATAAGTGAAAAGCCCCTGTTTTCAAGTGTATTTATATGGAACGATATATATTGTAGTTGTACAAATATGGCACTGAAATACATGTGTTTTAAATGTTAGTGTTAAAAAATGAACATGAGAAACACGAAAAACCCAAACAGAACAGTTTACTTCATGTGTGTGTGTAAAACACAAAAAAAGGGAGTAGGCTTAAATAGTAGGCTACTACACAACGATGTACTACAATTGCCCTTACAATGAGTAAAGCAAACATAAAACATATGTGTTGTATCAATTCTAAAGAACACATTTTTAAAATAAGAAATTGTCCAACGTTGTCTGCTTTTTACAATGTACCACCTCCCGCTGTAAATCCATCTCAATTTTGCATGCAGCTTTGTAGCCAGTTTCAAAGACACCATTCTGCCTCGGTCCGCCAGAAATACAGTGGCTCTCAAAAGTATTCACCCCCCTTGGACTTTTCCACATTTTATTGTGTTACAACATGGAATCAAAATGGATTTAATTAGGAGTTTTTGCCACTGATCAACACAAAAAAAGTCCATAATGTCAAAGTGAAAAATAAAATCTACAAATTGTTCTAAATTAATTACAAATATAAAACAGAAATAATTGAATGCATAAGTATTCACCCCCTTTGCTATGACACACCTAAATAAGCTCTGGTGCAACCAATTGTCTTTAGAAGTCACATAATTAATTGAATCAAATCTCGGCTAGAGTTTGCCAGAAGGCATGTGGGAGACTGTGAGACCAAGTGGAAGAAGATTCTATGGTCTGATGAGACCAAAATAGAGTTTTTTGGCCTCAACGCTAAGCATGGTGGTGGCAGCATCATGCTATGGGGCCTGGAAAGCTCGTGAAGATAGAGGGCAAAACGGATGCAGCAAAGTACAGAGAAATCCTGGAGGAAAACCTGCTGAAGTCTGCAAGAGACCTGGGACTTGGGAGAAGATTCATCTTCCAGCACGACAATTACCCCAAACATACAGCCAAAGCCACACTGGAGTGGCTTAAAAACAAAAAAGGTCAATGTCCTGGTGTGGCCCAGTCAAAGCCCAGACCTCAATCCAATTGAGAATATGTGGAAAGAGTTGAAAATTGCTGTTCACTAAATGTTCCCATCCAACTTGATGGAGCTTGAGCAATTTTGCAAAGAAGAATGGGCAAAAATTGCAGTGTCCAGATGTGCAAAGCTGGTAGAGACTTATCCAAATAGACTCATGGCTGTAATAGCTGCCAAAGGTGCTTCTACCAAATATTGACTCAAGGGGTGAATACTTATGCAATCAATTATTTTCTGTTTTGTATTTGTAATTAATTTAGAACAATTTGTAGATTTTATTTTTCACTTTGACATTATGGACTTTTTTTGAGTTGATCAGTGGCAAAAACTCCTAATTAAATCCATTTTGATTCCATGTTGTAACACAATAAAATGTGGAAAAGTCCAAGGGGGTTAATACTTTTGAGAGCCACTGTGCATGCAGTTGCGAAGTCAGTGTGTTATAAATCATGCAAGTGCACTCTGTAGCACTGGCAACTAGTAATAGAGTGCTAATATCAGAATTCCACTAACATTACAGTCTATGGGATGGGCTTGGTTCCTGGGAAAATGTTGTTAATAACCAAAAGTTGTCTTTATCAGGGTTGCTAATAACTGGCATCTACTGTGTATATTATATTGTATTAAACACATGAAACATAATACATGTTGTAATATAATTATAAGTCAAATACATCAGATTTACAGTGTTTCCCATTTTTTAATTAGCTCTTAACAAGTTCCTGTGATTTTTTGTTTCTGCTTTTGTCTTTGCCTGGCTGCTGTAAACTGTCTCCACCCTTTAGACACTATAAGTCCCTCTCAGTGACGTCACACACAAAAAAATATATATCAGGAAGTGAATGTCAGTACCTCCCCTATCCATTGATATGTGTTTCAAGTCTGTACTGCTTTTTTTATCATGTTTACACGGTCACGGTCCTAGAAGCCCACTTCAGTATGATCGTGTTAACATGATCCCGGTCGTTAAAGGGTTAAGAATTGTTCATTCAGTGCTCATTACTGCTTTGACATTACCAGTGGTGACTGGTGGGAACCTTCTTATCAACTAGCCGTTACAACTTACAGTGGTTGATCCACAAAATTGATCTGCAGCATATAGTTTTGATTTTTGATTTTTTTTTTTTTTTAATGAAATCCCAAGACTTGAAAATCGTCATGCTGCAGTGTAATGTATTTTTATTATGCAGCTATTGAAACCATTATAAATGCCATTAACATTTGTGCTCTTAAGCCTGGCACATAAGCTGTCACACTGGCTCTCTTACACAGGTCTCGACCAGGGTTCTGGCTACCCAGGTCACAATCCTGCGTAGTGTGAAACCACATACCCAGGATATGGGTTGACACGCTTTGACCCTGGTTGAGCAAGACAAAATGCATGATCGCCGTTCGTTAGCGGACAGAGTAACAAACAGCCACACCTGCATGAAGGTTTCACTTCTGCAAGGAACTTGCGAGCCATTTCTGTTTATTCTGTTTTGCCATATTTCTGTGGATTGAGGCACACCATGAGCCAGATTGCAGCAGGGGTGAAGAAACATTTCATGATTCAATCCAGAGAAGCTTGGATGGAAGCATCCGTAACAAGCACGCCATATTGAAAGCCTGAGCAGATCAAAGGTTTGTCATGTGAACGTTGCTGCTTTTGGAGCATTTCATACATGCATTGTGTACTTGCTTCTGTCACCCAGGTTGACCCTGGTTCTTTAAAAAGCAGTGTGAAATCGCGTAGCGGACCCACTTGACACCGGGTCGCGACCCGGTTAGAGCATGCCAGTGCGAAAGGGGCTTATGTTGCATTTATTCTTACAAGCTTTAAAAAATCATAATATATTATGCAATCTTTGCTTAAGTAGAAAGTTTAGTATAAGTTACCAGTATATTGAATGCTTAACACGTTTCCTTACAAAATGTAATATATTGTTAAAGAATGCCTAATAAGAAAGGGAAGTTCCAAATTTAAAAATTCATACTGGCAAAAACAAAAAACACATTTTGACAAAAATAAAATAATGATAAAAAGCGATATTTTGTAAGTGTGCTTTATTTGTAAACAGTAAGAAATAGGATGTGCTTGAGTAATTGTACAGTACCGTAGGGAAGTCAAAGATATTGGAATTGTTGTGCAGTAGTAGCATTGGTCTAAAAAGGCTGCTTTCAGTTTCTCATACAAATGAAGCTGATTTGCGGTCAGAACAGTTTTAAAACCCACTATCCTGAATTTTTTGTCATTTTCTCACCATAACTATTACAGTAAGTACAGACCAGCGTATTTCTGTACAACGACGGGTGATATTCTTGTCGGTGAGTGCAGATTAGATGTACCCACCTTGAGCTCTAACCCGGATCCTGCACGTCCTGCACGTTTTCTGCACGTTTTCTATCTTCAACAACCCTCTCTTTTTTTCTAACCTCAAGAAACCCAGATTGATGATTATTGCAGATCTGCCATCTTTTTCAAATTATTTATTTTTGGCACAGTGCCGAAATATATACAGCAAAATCATTAAACAAATTTCCTGATATTACAAATTTTCCAAGATAAATTTAGCAGTCACTTATTGCAAATTACTTCTGTGCAAATTATTTTTGGGCCCTTAAGGGAAAAAAAATTATAATGAAACAAATTGCTCTTGTTTAAAAAGCAGAGGGTAAAGAATATTGGGAAAAGTATTCACTTGCATCCATATTATCGCCTCTGTACTGTATTTTACTGCTGTTTTGGGACTACTGATCTTATGATGCATTTTGAGTTACCATATACCCAGTTTTCGAGTTGCAATAGTGCTCACTTATCAATGCCACTTCCATGGAGGATTGAAGTGAATGACCAGCACAAAAAACTTGCATTATTCTGCAGACAAAAGTGGAGGTGTTGAAAGCAGTTGATAATACACCGCCATACAAGAAAAAGAAAAAACTTCAACAATCCTGCAAACACTTGCGACCATTGCGAACGTGATACAATAACACAGGCCTATGAGCAGCAAACTGTGGATGATAGTCATCAACGTTTCTGATTTGCTCAATACCCTGATGTTGAAGACGCCTTGCTTTTGTGGTGTAAAAATACCCATAATCAGAGTGTGCCTGTATCTGAGACCACTATGAAACATAAAGCAGAGAACTTTGCACAGCAGTTGGGATAGGCAGATTTTAAAAGCAGTTAATTTGCAATGTATACTTTTTTTAGAAGTTCACTTACAACTGTATTTTCAATACAATGCACATTACTTTTAAATGCATACTACTTTTCATTGTACTGTAATTGCAATTTGATTTCAACATTACTGTAATTTCAATAAAAATATTTGTTTTATGACTCCTCATAATACAAATTACTGAGCCAATTATTTTTTATGTGGGTCCCTTGAAATTTGTATTAATGACAATTGACTGTATATCCATACATACTTCATTACTGAAGTGTGAAAGAACACACATAAACATACTGTATAATGAGAAATTAAACTATAGCTGTGAGCTATAGTCACTAAAGGGTTTTTAGTTTCTGTTAAATCATTAGCAATGTTCTTCATTGACATAAAAGAAAATACATGCAATGAATATCATTTAGAGACTTTAATGAAAAAAAAACAAAAAACTTTTGCATTAGGATGTTGTGTGCTCCATGGCTGTGAGCTCTGCGTGCACAGTGAAACAATTCAGAAAAAATTTCATACAAAGATCGCATCACAGGAATGGTATTCAAAGAAGCAAATCTGAATTTGAATACTATTAACCTAGCCCAACTATTGAAAGAAAACAAAACATACTGTAGAAATGTAATTAAATTGTATTCCTTACTGTCTGTGTACAATGTATATATATATATATATATATATATATATATATATATATATATATATATATATATATATATATATATATATATCCCCTATCCAATTCTCATTAAAATCGAATTATACAAATTTCCTGATACTTTGAATTTTATACCGGCCAACTTTAGCAGTTGCTTATTGTAAATTACTTCTTTTAATATCAATTCAGTTAACAGAAATGTACTGTTTGTGGAAACATTTTGTGAATTAAACAACTTGTGTAAAGGATATTGGGATTAGTGTCCAGATTAGTGCCTATGTATTGTATTTTACTGCTGTTTTGGGACTACAGATCCTATGATGCATTTCGAGTTGCCATAGCCAGTTTTCAAGTTGCCATGCTACTCATGCATCCTTTCCATGAAGCCGTGCAAAAAATGTGCATTATCCTGCACCGCTATACAAGAAAAAGAAAGATGATGCTGCAGATTTCAACAGTCCCGCAAACACTTTGTCAATGTATCTCTGCGTGTTGTTGGAATGTTTATAATTGGGTCCCGAGGATCATTCATAGAGATAGAAACAGCATTCATAGCTAACAAATGGTGGTTTATTAAAACCAGTCTGAAAGAAACATGAAATAGCATATAAAAATGCAATTTATACAACTATGTCCTCTGACTTTAGGTCCCTGATCATCTGCTTCTAGTTTCCAAAACTTCCACTGACAGCCTCATAATATTAGTCTTCACAAAATGCCTAAATAATAACACCTTCAAGCAACTGTATAAAGCTACCATTCAAACTTGTCCCTTTTTAACATTGACATGGCCCCAGACACATTCCTAACTGTATTTTAATAAATTGTTCCATTCTTAGCTGGGGTTCCTTCCACCCCTTAAGTATAATAAACCAAAAGGATTGTTTTAACAAGGCTACACAGTCTATGTGCAGCCCTGGCCACATGTTCAACAAGAACAATGAAAAACACTTTCCAACCACTTGTTCTGATTTCTGAAGAAACTTGAAATAGCAAATAAAAAATGCAATTTATACAACTACGTTCTTTGACTCCAGGACTCCAGAAGAAGCTGCTTCTAGTTTCCAAAACTTCCTCTGATGGCCTACTACAGTACTTTCTGCAACTCAAGTTAGAATGACTGCAGCACCAAGAACCTCTTTGCAAGCTACGTAGTCTTTTAGTGTAGATTGCAAGTTCAAGAGTCTCTGAGTCCTGCTTACACAATGTATACTTTTACAAACTTCATTTACAATTGCATTTTCAATAACATGCACAATACTTTTTTAAATGTTGAATACTTTTCATTGGATGGTTGCCATCCTGAGACACACACACAAAAAAATGGCTAGAAATTCCTATTAATGACAGTTGACTGTAAGTGTAAAATAAATAAGGCAATGGCAACAAAAAACAGAAAGTGCCAGTCAAGAACATGTTGTGACTGCTGTTCCATTCTACCCCAGACTTATTCCCTTGTAGTCTTTTGTACTTCCAGTTAGTACAGAACTGGTGCACTGCCAGGGTAGTGTGTGCACTTCATTGCTTACTGAAGTTTGACATACCAGCATTTACAAGGTAGACCACTGCCATCAGGAACATGAAAAGAGCCACAGCATCAAGACATGCTTTTGGGTCAACTATAAGTTGTATTTAGACCAATCAGAAAAGTATTGAAGCATTGCTAACAAGTCCTAAAATTCAGTCCTGCAAATGCTGTCTCAATGTATCTTTCTTTGTTTGAAAGTATAAGTATGTGTTTTTGGCAAGCTTTCGATAAGTCATATCAAAGATTATACAGAGGTTAACACAGTGCAAGTTGCTACCTGCTGTTTTGGGTGTTGGCAACAGTGAAGTGCGGGTTGCCGAATGACTAAGAAAATGTCAAGAGTACATTCATATTTTGCTGGTATCTATTTATATTGCCTGCAGCCAGTCTGACAGATGCAGCTATATTATAAGTCAGTTCCATTTGCAGAGGAAAAAAAAAACATAACCAGGGTTTGCTCTTTCCTCAGAGGCTCAATATATTTTGGAAAAAAGGAAGAAAAAAACCAGGATAAGAATGCAATTATTCTGAGCCTACTGACAGGCCCATAGCTTTTCCTTCTAGGCTTTGCTGCTTTGACCGTCAATGAGGGGCTCGGGGGACTAAGGGGCAGATTGAAAAAGTAGAAGCAGACAGATGGTTATTTGTAATCATTATGTAAATGTAAATCCTATAAAGATGGGTTTCTAGAGCCTGGGAGGCTGTTATAGAAGTGGGATTGTGGGAGAAGTGTGGCACCTATAGTAATTCGGACCCCTTCACATAGCTTTCTTGCATTATGTTTTCTCTAAAATGAACAACATTTTAACAGAAATTTGTGGATTTAATCCTGTTTCCCTCCCACTGCCCTGAGTTAATGGACACTAGTGACCGGGTCCCTGGATTCTGGCCTAGTCTGGCAGGTGCTGGTTGCTGGTGGCACTTGCTCGCCATGGTAGCAGGGACCTTTACTCAACTGTGGCAGGTGCTCTGCCTGCAAGGGTTTCTAACGCTTGCACTGCAAGCCTTGATCCATGCCATCTTTGTGCACATGGTTGTTTGACTCTACTGCTTACCTCTCATTTTTCTAGATCTGTGTTTATTTTACAGTAAAATGTATGCCACTAATGACTAGCAGGAGCTGGTAATGGTATTGTAACAGTGGGGCCTCATGCTCCCGCCCCCCCAAGCGGCAATTGTGTGAAATGGTGCAGTGATGTTTCACTAGAGAGGAAATCCTCTGATTAAAGGTAGTAAAATATGATATTAGTTCTGTAAGGATATTTTTCTATAGAAATGCTAATTACTTTTCTAGTAATTATTACTGCTGCCCAGTTACAGTGGTTTTGTTGAAAGAAAAAATAATTCTGAAAAAATAATTTACATTTTCATTCACTATGTTTTTTTCTTGATCACCCCAGCTATACAATTACACACTACATGCACCTCATTTTCTGTATTGTGCACCTTTTCAATGAAGCAGCAATATTTTTTTCCCTTTTTAAAATGCTGCGAAGTCTTAAGTAGATGCAGCAGACAGCTACACCACACCTTCAACCGTAGTTTATTTACGATGTATACACATTTCACAGGAGCCATTTTCAGCCTGACCAGGGGGTAAAGTAATAGGGCTACAAAGACTTGAATTATCAGGATTTCTTTTTTACACATCATCAAAAAAGAACAATGGAAATTCTCAAGAACCTAGAATATGAACTGCTTTTTATGAATCTGTAATAACTTTATAGGCTTTAGTTTGTGCTTTCCTTTGTGAGTGGTTTAATTTATGTAGCACATAAAAACAGCATTTACTGTAACAGCTCTTGGATAATTGGTCTTAAAGCTTTTTAAAGAAAATACACAACACAAGGCCCACTTGTGAGGATCTGGTGAACTGGGAATCATCGCAGCGCACAGGGGCCTGTTAGCTTGGCCAAATCCCTCTTTACACTATTGGGATTTGCATAAGAACCTGGCAAGTAGCTCTTAATTTAGTTTTCAAACAGACATTTTTAACAGTCTGAAGCCAATCCTCAGTGCCACTGATTGTGAGTGGTAAGCTTGTGATTTAGTCAGAATTCTCTAGTCTTGGTTGCAACTTTTATCTGCCCTTGCAAAATCTTTTAAGGTCCTCCTGGAGGGACTAGCTGTCGGGAACATTTGTAAGGCAGACTGACATTGTTCACTGTGGGCGCAGGTTTTCCAAAACATGTGTTTAATAATCATGGCACAGCTACTTTACAGTATCCCTGCTCTGGTAGCACTCTTTCAACACCAGTTTGGTTTATAAAAAAAACAGAATGCATTATTTATGTCCATTCCATTTCAGTAGAAATACAAGAATATTATGTAGTATCAGTAGGGGACTGGGGTCAAGAGAATAGTTTAAGAAAAGGACTGGAGCAGTGGAGATCAATCTCTTTGTATTTGCATCTGATGCTTGAAACAAAATGTACATATATGATAGCAGGATGTCCAAACCTAAGCCTGGAGACACAATGTGGCCCTCAGACCTGCCCCCCGGTTCCCCTGACCTCTTATACCCCTACTCCACTAGCACGGTACACTACAGGTACGGGTGGTTCTCCACTGGCTATTTGTCGAGCCGAGCAAGAACCAAACCGTGAAACACTGGCTTCACAAGGCATCTGAATCCGGCTGCAAGCCGAGCAGAACCAGGGGCGAGGTTAACGATTTTCATCATTACGTTGCATCAGTCAGTACACTCCACAAAGAAAAACAACAAACATGCTGGGCAGCGAGTGTGATCAGAGAAAAGTACAGCCTTGGGACGCTGAGGAAGTGCAGGCTGTAGTTAATCTGTGGGCAGATAGAAGTGTTCAGGAAGATTTTGAGTCATTTGTTGTGCATCAGAAATGAGAAAGTTTATACCCAAATTTCTGACGATTTGAAGCAAATGGACATAAACCGCAGGTACGGTACACTTAACTCACACTCAAAAGCACAAAATTCTACCAAATTAGGTCATCCATGACCTTTATTATATTAATATAAAGAAAAAAAAATGGAGAAAATAAAACAATTTTAAATTTATTTACAAAAATATAGTCAAACATACTGTACAGCAGCACCATACATACAACTATGGCTCCCGTAGTGCTTGCGCAGCTTCTTTTTTTTTTTTAAGCACCCAAACAAAAAACAACTAGAAAAAACAACAACTGTTCTTAAATGGGATATCTCTGGCAAATCATATTTTTAAAACCTTCCTTTTTCCCCTTCAACAGAACTAATTTAACTTTAGAAAGTCGATATAATCAGTAACATTTGTGGTTTATAAAGACATTCCTAAATATATTTACAAAATATAGCGATACAAGATACAGCTGTACCGTTGGTCTATTAATTTTTTAACACCATTTTTAACTGCCTTTCGTTGCGTGTGATGTTAGTAGAACGACTTGGCTCTGCAGTGGAAAAACAACTCAGACTCTCCTTAACCGCACCGGTTACAGCCCCGGCACAGCTTGGTTGTACAGTGGAAAAGAGGCATCAGTTGTGCCCAGGCCACTGGCATGTTGTCTTATACTGATACAAATTATATGTGTACCTTAAACACCAATATGTTCAGGAGATTGTTCATATTCTATTCCTATTTAGCTAATGGTTAAAATGTACTTTTTTCTCCACTATTTTATTTAAAAAATGCTCTGTCTGATTTGCTATCAACTCAGTTCTGTCCCTTCATGGGTCCACTGTAGACAGATGCTTATTGCTGTCTTGGTACTGGGTACAATATGGTATTGCATGGAGGGGAATGAATACTAGATAATCGCCTTCTCACTTTTAGAGCTTCAAGAGGAACCTCCAGGGATACAATGCAGACAAAACATCCTATTTGCTGTTCATGAGCGTTGATTCCTGATGCCTATTTTTCTTATTGTTTTTGCAGTGCTGCGGGATGATTTCCGACAGAACCCCACCGATGTTGTTGTGGCTGCTGGAGAACCAGCAATTTTGGAATGCCAGCCCCCACGTGGTCACCCTGAACCAACCATTTACTGGAAAAAAGACAAAGTGCGTATTGATGATAAAGAAGACAGGATCACAGTAAGTACATGCAGTATATTTCATTTTAAATATAGCCCTGTATTCACCCAGCTTACTGAAGATGACAAATGCTTTTTTCACATATATAAAAAACAAGACTGTCTTAATGAAGCACAGTGGATAAATAACGTCTGAAAAGAAAGTTAAAATGATTAATTAACTTCGCTTTAATTTATATGTCAAGAGGCACAGGTTAAAAGGGCTAAAAAGACACACACATACACAAATATTCTGAAATTCACAAAACGGTTCCCTTAAGGGCATCCATTACACCAACATATTTTACATATATTCTCCATATAAGTGCAGGTATAAGCATGTATCATTACATCTGACCATAATGACATTTTGAGTATTTTATTTCCGCATCACACTGACTTACATAAATGAAGGCTCCATTTGTATACAAAGAATATCACTAATGGAGAGCATGAATATATCTCCACAGGGTAATGACCCCATTGGCAGTGGGCAACCTAAAATGGTCTTTAAAATAGTAAAGCAGTTTTAAAAAGGTCTACCAGCCTTATAATTAAACTGTCACACAATAAATGTTTCAGTATGCTAACAGAGAACAAGGGGTGGAACTGTTTTTAAGGGACCTCATTCAAAATGGGGAACCTTATATACTGATGTATGTCTGTCACACAATAATGAACACTATAACTGCTTTGAATTTTCTCTGCCTTGAATCATCCACTCCTATTCTCCCACAGACAATTCCGATCATATGTGGGTGTAATGTGACTGGTGATTTTATACACATTTTAACTGATATATTAATGCTGTCCACAATTTAGAGGACATTCTTGTTGTATGTGCATCGGTTTTCAATACAAATTTAACAAAGAGTTTAAGGCAAATGCACATGTTATTCATAATAGTTCATATATTTTTAAATAACAGATCAGAGGTGGAAAGCTGATGATCTCCAACACCAGAAAGAGTGATGCAGGCATGTACATCTGCGTAGGGACCAACATGGTGGGAGAAAGAGACAGTGAAACTGCACAACTAACAGTGTTTGGTAAGAAGTCTAAGGGAGTCTAAAGTTCCTCTTCATGAATTGTGGTATTCTCAGAAACAAGGTTGTTCATCATGGCTGCAAGTTTTCCTTGACAAGGCATTTAATCCCAGTCTTGCTAATTCCGAGATGATTGAAAAAGACAGATTGTGCTTCATAATGCACGTAAATTTAACTGTTTAATTGTGTGACAAATCTGCTTCCATTAACAAATATGAAAAGGTATGTTGAACTGCTACAGTATTAATCTTTAACTTTCGTATTTCAAATGGCTTCTTAAATGAAAATGAATTGGCTTTGTTATGAATGAAAAAGGCCTTATTCTCGTGTTGCTCCTTGTTTCTATACATAATGCATACTGATTTAAACATAACTTTAGATTGCAATAGAAACCCACAGCATCAAAACACATCTAGTGTTTTTATATCAAGTGCAGCAGGAATCCTGATGGATATGTTTCATGGCATTTAAATGTAGATGGCTTTAATACAATGAAGCCTGTTGTGTATGATCACAAAGCTCTTTAAAACAGATTGCATAGTTTCTGGGAGTCTCCTCTCTCTCCAGTTCTTTTGCAGTAGAACTGAAGATGTTCTGCAGACCAGCACAGCAGCATGTATATTGTACTGGTACATACTGAGAGGGCTTTTAGGCCTGTTACAACTTTAGGCCATAAATCCTAATTTGCAGCCAACTTTAATTTAATTTCATTTAATTTAAAGCTAGTTTCTTTAACATATTTTTTATATTTGTCTCCCCTTTACAGCATTTTCTTATATCTGTACATAAAACAAAAGAAAACAAACAATTCTTACAAAATAACATCTCAATAATTTGCAAGGGGTCAAGTTAAAATCTTTTTGTAAGCCCTATTTAAATGGTTACCAAAAGGATCACCATTAGGATCAATTGATTAGCACAATGACAATAATGCTGCAGCTAAATTCCATTCTAAAGGTTTATTGCTTCTTTAGTTCTTTTTTATAAAATATATACTGTACATTTTCAAACTCTTAGTCAAAAAATATATCTTGGTAGACTAAATGCCTTCATAATAAAATGACTGAATATCACATTACTGGACTGTGTATAATTAAACTGGTTAATAGACTATTGATTTTTTATTATGTGATTTAGTTAGTATTTCCTTAAAGTAGTTCAATTCAACTCTGTAAATATCCCAAATCATTTAAAATAAATTTAACCCAATGATGGAAATGTCAATCAATACACTTCTTGGTCTTGAAGGATACAGTTGTGAGGATCTTCTGGCATTTGCATATTTGAGAATTATAAAGTGAATTAAAACCTGTAAACTGAATTGATTGGCACTGAAAAGAATAGAAAGAGTTCACAATGTACTTATCAACAAAATAATAAAAAAGCACTGCACACACAGGCTGTTTCAAGACATCAGTGGGAAAAACAATAAGATAACAATAACAGGGGCATATGTTTATATTTTAGATGAAAGGAAATATGCTAGAAATGTGTAATGTTTTATGGAAATATATACAGTTATGACTGAGCATGGTGACCATTTTCCACAAATGCATTCTTTGATTTGTAATGTGCATGCATCACAAAAACAGCACTATATAAATGTAACTGTCAGCAATAAATGAAATGTGCATAATGCTGAGGGGCAGTAAGACTGGCCCTAAATACATACTCTCCCAACTTATTGAGTTTTAAATACAACCAACAGCTAAATTCCCTGTGAAGGCTGGTGAAATGTGCCATACCCAATACCCATATTACAACACAGCTGGCCCTTTAATCTTTAGATCCAACCGACCAAATACTGGGCCTTTGGATTGAGAGGTTGTGGGTTCAGTTGACGGCCAAAGCTGTTTTTAGCTTCAACATAGCAGAGAATCTATCTTGATTACCTTGAAAACATCAGATTTGTAAGCCGATTTGACACTGAGTAGCCTACTCTATTGTAGCCAACACTGGCAAGCAACACTCGTGTTTCCAAGGAGATGAATGCATAAAGCAGGATGTTTTCAATATAGTTAGTTCCATATAAAGAAGTGTAGATGCTCTAGATTTCCACACTGCACTTTATTTATGCAACATTCGCTCTAGAATCTATAAAGATTCTCTTGGCCTCTTCCTTACTTATCTGCTTAAAATGTGAGTGTTTCCGTCACCCATGGTCCACCTTCATTGATTTAATTTTATTGCTGTTATCGGCATTACATTTTGGATACTGAACCCATTTAAAATGCTACACATTCTTTAGTGAAGAGTTCTTTAAATTGTTATGTTTCAGCAGACTGAAACTTAGTGGAAAGCTTGCAGTCATTTGACAATGTAACTCAGAAACAAAAGCAGTAAAGCATTTATCAAAATTAATTGTGTTTCCAGAGCTTTAAGAAATGAGCGGCGATAATTAACCGGCTTGTTTTTGGTAACACTGTTTGCTTCCTATTCTTTCCGTCTAAAGAGCGGCCTACGTTTTTGAGGCGACCGATTAACCAGGTGGTCCTTGAGGAAGAGGTGGTGGAGTTTCGATGTCAGGTGCAGGGGGACCCGCAGCCCACTGTGCGTTGGAGGAAAGATGACGCTGATCTACCCAGAGGACGGTAAGGAGGGAAGCGGTTAAACACTTCCCTAGATAACAATAAAATAGTCAGGAAAATATATTCATCACAATAAACATGCATGCAGGTTTACTGGGTGTTTTACAGCTTCCGGTAGCTGTAATTTATTATTGGCAGGAGTTGTAATTGCAGGAAATAAATACATTGGTTGTTAAAAATGTGTGACCAAGACTACCTAGCTGTTGACCATTGGAGAGGTGCTCTTTATTTATTTTTGTTATTTTTGAGGTGTTAAGACTTTATTATCTTTGTTCTATGAAAGTATTTTTTTTCAGGAGAAACTATACTATTAGTTTCTCATTAGACCCATGCAAGGTTTACTATGAGCCTAGTGTCAACCGACCTCTACACAAAAAGCTGTTTATGTCTACCCTTCGTAGTGATATCTGGAATGGATGAAACTGTTACAGAATGTCTTTATTGGCCATGTTCCAAATACTGTCTCAAGCAACTCCATTGTTTTTGACAATTTTGAAGCCGCATGGGGAGTAGAATATCAGACCTGCTAAAAGTCATAAAGATCCCTATAGCCTTTAAGTTATACTTCCGTAAAGTGTAGTCATATAAGGTACTGTAACAGTAGATAAAAGGGGGTGTGGGTATTCGCTGATTGACAGGAGACCGAGACCGTGTTTTTTGTTGACACGGCACACAGATTGTATTTACATAGTCACAGACAGACTCACATGGCACGACCAGCGATAGTAGCTCACAGAGGATATACACTAAAAAGCACAAAAGGCAAAATAAAACACTGCGTAAAAACTACAAATAAAAGTTGTCCCGAATATGGCTAGCGCTACTCCCCTACATGGGAGGTCCCGCTCATAGACCTCGCAAAACTTTAGGTGCTCTACTATCCCCGAACTAATCCCTGTTTCTAAAACCAGTTCACCAAACCCTAGCTCTGGATATACACACCGTCGCTGGTGGTTGTGACTTCCTCTTCATAGACCCAAGCACATTCCGATCCCTGATATACACACGGTCTCTGCCTCTTCATTAATCTCTATCGCCATGTGGGTAAACCAGGATTGGAAGATTGGTAGCGTGGACGGTATTAATCCTGGCGCTTGCAGCAGCCCTGAGGTGTATAATCATGAAACTTTCATACCTGACGCTTTGCTGGAACATGCCCATCTGCTGGTTAGGGTTTGGCAGCTGGCAATCACCAGCTACTTTTCCCCCGCAACCAAACACAGCAGGTAGGATCTCCAGACAGGCCGTCAGGTTCTCCATTAATTCTTTAAAAACACAGTTTACACACAACACTATAAATACACATTTATATATATTCTTAGTACAGAATTGAAAAAGCACAGCAAGTGAGACAGGTGGTTTGCTTTCATATATAATGTCTATCATTTAACATGACATTTAACATCCACCCAGCAAGAAGAACCTCAGCGTTGAGTTTCTTTGGCAGCAAAGCACTCGCATGCCATAAAGCATTATACAGTTTTCTTTTTTTTTTCTCAGCAGGATTCAAAGTTGTGACCTTTTTGGCTCGCTGGATCTCAGTGCACACACATCAAAGAGGGGAGTGCTATGCTTAGCTAAAGAGGCCATTTAAACTGGTACCTATGTACCGTACATTTTTTCAGCAGTTGAAAAAAACATGTATCGTCATTGTCCAGTGCCAAAAATAAAAGTATATCAAATATATAATGACCAAACATCTTTATACGATTTGTCACACATAACATTTCTTTATCATGATTTACTGTACTTCTGATGTTTTGCAAGTCAGTTAGAAAAAAAAACTCATTGCTTAAGCATGAATAAGAAGGTGTAATAGTTTGAGGTTTTGGCATAAGATAAAAGCAAGTAGTTACCTGTTACTAAGAGACAAAACGTTATTGATTTATCTCGCTATATTTTCATCAGTTGATGAAACAAGATACAGGATATGCTTAGCAATGTTGAAGAATCGTTAATGATAATCACTCTGCAATCCAAATGCAGATCAATAACAGTAAAACACTTGACAAAATTGAGAAACAGTATATGCAATAAAACATGTTACTGCAAACACAGATAACTGGGAGTGTCAAATGATAATATGATACCGTTTGAAAACAATATTCAATATTGAAGCCCTTAAAGTCAAGCGTGTCTGCCCGCATGGCGTGGCTTCTCCAAAAGTGCGATTCTGATCAAAATAAAACCCAGCGCAAGTGCGTTTAGTGGCGCAGTGGCAGCGCCAGCCAATCAATGCTGAGTAGGTTGGGCAATGTGTGATCCAATCAGGGCCAGACAACAATCCCTTTAGGAGACAGAATGCTCTTGTGTCTCCCCAAGGCTCCGCTTTGAATATAGAAGTGGCGATCATGTCGAGTGGCAGCAGCGCAGAGCAAGAAAAACAGCGAGTCAGAACAGCAAGTGGTAGGCCAATCACCGACAGAATACGTAAACCATGCTTCACGACACAGGAGATTGCTATATTAATAGAAGAGGTAGAGGCACGTAGGGCAATCATTTATTATTTACAATAGTTATACAAGGTATATTATTTCATGACATTGACATTACTACATGTAAAGTGTAAAATACTTACTACCCTCCCTGATCTGTCCACCAGTAACAGCAGCTGATTCATTTTCTAGCAGGGCATGAGGTTCCGCATCACATTCCCTCTGAGCTTGTAATGTACTAGAGTTTCAATATAACCACAGCTTTAATTCTCATGGAATATTTCCGGAGCCCAACCGTCGTCCATTTTCTAATTCGTTATTATGTTTCAAACTAGTTAAGCTCATACATTATCAGGCAGCGAAACCGATATTTAGTTTCAGGTCTGCCAACAGTAGTGACTTATTTCAATCACGGAAACAGAGCAAATACATTGTGTCAAGTTTACACAGCAGTTAACTCGTTTGAAATTGCACATGATACACGAACACACACACAGCACTAACAACAACCAGGGAAAGAAAGGACAGACATACACATACAGAGACAGAAGTGGTGCTCCTGTTATGCTGCTCTCCATATACTGTACGTAAATATTTTAACTTGTAATAATTGCTATGAAAATAAATTGCTACAGTCCTCGTGAAAATAAATGTAGTACTCCATTGTATTTGCAAAATACATTTTTTAAATTCATACATTTGTTTATTAATTTACTGAATAATATTGTTAGTTTCTTCCATTTTGTCATTTTTCATCATGTTCTTTTTTCTTTTCTTTTAGTTTTCTTTCTTTGATTTCCTCTTTCTATGTCAGTCCAAACGCACACAGTTGCTACTTAGGACTACTTTTCTTTTTATAGTGTGTTCAATTCTTAAAGTTCCTGATTGTGCCACTAAATTAACCTGGTTTCAGGGTCTTAATGCAGTGCTCAATTGTCTATTTAGGATCCCTTTGCGCTGTCATCAGAATCGCTTGGGCGAATATGTTAATGATACCACACCCTGAAATTTATGCTGACATGTGGCGATGGGGGAGGCGCTATATAACAGTGCAGGACATGTCTTCAGAATACCATTTCAGTGCAGTAAGGTTTTATTACATCTCCTCTCCATTTTTGTGCCACAGAATCAGGTGCAAGCGCCGTTTGCGCTGTGATCAGAATAGAGCCACTCATCTGAATATCGCTGTTCCTTTGTTGTACTTTAGCTCTTTTTGTAGATATCACATATTTGTAGTGCTGTTTTGTACATGTTAAATATTTTGGAGAGATTAAAATTGGTGTTTGTGTACATTTCACAAATGTGTGGCATCATATAATAGTACACAATTATGTTTATTTTGTGAACTATATACTGAAGGCAGATGCAAGTAGTGGGTGTTGATCATTTTCAAACGGAGATAGTAGATGGACAAATTCCTTCCCCAAGGTTGTTAACCTAATAAGGTTTTTCATAGTTTAAGTGGCTCCTCTTACCAAATTATTTTGACATGGTCAAATCAGTCAAGCTATGTCAGTAGTATATCTGTAAAACCCTTTACTAAAGGTCAGAATACTGAAGGGAGGATAAAAACATCACAACAGTTATCTAGTCAGTCTCATAGCTGCAGCTGAAAAGGATATTGCAAGCAATGAATGTTCGTAACAGTATATTGTACTGTTAAGCCTGATGACCTCAGTATCTCTGGAACAGAAAGAAATGCATGCATGTATTCAGTGCCTGTAAGGACCATTAAGAATTAATGTTTCATACAAGGTTTTGGCCCTTACAGGAAAAGGAAGGCATACAATGTGACATATTAAATAGAGGTTGCCACCAAACAGTCAAGGTTTTGTTAGATCGAGGTGAGCAGTGGCATGTTCCAATTATGATGTCACAACAGTGAATGATATGCAAAATACTGTGCTAAGACTGGAGCAAGAACATCCATTAATTAAGATAAAATATTACATGAATATTCCAGTGTCTTGATTATTCCAGGTTTCTCCTGTTACTTGAGTGGGATTTAATGCTTGGACATGGCCTTTTAAGTTTTTGTGAAGAGACGTCTTCAGGTGAAAAAAAAATGTGCAAATTAGACAGAAAAAAGTCAACAAATGTGAAGGTTTGGCTAATTAAAGCAGTCAGATGGCAGCAGATAAGCCCCTACCAGCATCCACCAGATACAAGTTGATGGAATGTCGATAGTTGATAGAACTGCAGTGTTTGAATTCCAGCTATATCAAGGTCCAGTGAAGTCCGGAGCTTCAAAATGCAAACTCACATTTCAAAGAAAACAAGTGGATGTAAATACAAATAAATGGCAAAATGTAAAAAAATTAAAAAAATAAATAGGTTCATTGCTGCTCACAGAAGTATAAGGTAGTGTAAGTTAAAGCCAGAGTGGTGCTGCATTTTGCCTACAAAGGGTTTGGCATTTTAGGTTAACTGCTTCATCTGTCTGGCTGCCTCAGCCATGTGTTTACCCATGCTTAGTATTCACTCTGTTGTGCTGCCTCTCTCTGCAGGGATTAGTGCTGAGCCAAGACATAGAGGGGACTAAAAAATCTCCAAAGGGGGCTTAAGATACATACACAGTAATACAATTCTGGCATGTAACTCTGCAACCAACACACTGATTGTCTCTGAGCAATTTTTGTGTCATGACCTGATTTGAAAACTTCTGGCAGCAACACAACTATTCAAAAAGGAATACTGTTGTAGTAAATGGAAATCCTAGAGCTGTCCATTTTTATTATATTTTAAATGGTCTGCTCGCTGTCTGTACAGTTTTGCCAGGACCCTTTTCAAAATCAGATTTTAAAACAAAACAGTACTTGATTTGCTTTTAATAGTAAAATCAAATAATCAATCAATTGATTGAATAATGATTCATTTAATTTGTTTTTCTGCACTGAAGACTTAGCAATATTACCAAAATAATTTTGGCATTTGTGGACATTTTCAAAACAGGTCACAAAAGGCCACTTGGACAAATGGGAGATTATTTGGTAGATTTTCTTAAAGCGGTTAGTGCCCCACAATGATATTCAGTTTTTATTTATTGGTGTCTCTTACATTTGTCAGAACATTATTCTTCTGTTTATGTTATCATATAATCCAATTTATTTAGGTACACCAATGATATATTTTGCTACACAATCTTTTACCCTCATTGAAACCTGTTTGCATCTATATGTAAGTCACTACAGCTGGGTTTCCATGGAAAAATAAAAATAAGTCTCACCTTTTTCTCTCGCTATTTTGGTAGTACCTTTTCAGGTAATTTGGGTTTCCATTAAGTTTTCTTTTAGGGACAGAAATACTTCCAAATGCAAATGACCTTATTAATACTAAAATACGGGAGGGTACATTTAAATGTTTCTGTCTGAGTTCCAATTTGGCCTTGCGTGACGACTGATATCTTGCAGCTTTCTTAAACTGGGTTTCCACGAAGTTGTGAGGTTGTGTTGAAGAACTGCAAGTGCAGTCTGCCTCATTTGGTCACCAAAAACTATAATAAAAACAAGGGAAACAATTAAAACCTAAACATAGCATTACACAAATACAAAAATATTTATTATAAACCTATTATACACATACATACATAATATATACAAATTTTACTACAGAACCGTAGCTTCAGCAAGTCTGATCCTCACGGTAGACTTGAACAAAGCTGAAATCCAGCACTTTAATTTAATGATATAAAAATGATCCAGTCAAAATGTTTAGTAGAGTACATTTTCTAAATATTGGTAGTAAATCTACAATAGGCTACTCTACTTGCCCACATTTCCCACTACATAATATTCTTATAAAAATACAGTAGTAATAATAATAATAATAATAATAATAATAATAATAATAATAATAATACCTGAATCCAACTTTCGCAGGGACAGTGTAAGGCTCTTGCCAGTAGAATGTGCTTATATCTTTTTTGTTGTTGTTATTGGGGATCCAGTATACCCCATATGAGTTTAACACATTTCACAGCAGTTTGTTTTGTTTTTAATGTTTTCGTTCTTCTAAAACAAATCTTGCTCAATAAATTAGGTTTAAGAGATTTTACTTCAACTCTATAGGTGGTCACTCAAACCTGGTGCTATCGGTAGGCGCAGCAATAATACAGGAGACCATTGGCATGAATTCCCAGCTATGCTAATTTAACACATTTTGGAGTACAAACGTAACAATTTTTTTGTCCTTGATATGTACCCATGATAGATGCTATGTAAGGCTAGTGTACAATGAATTGCTAAAGGACAAAAAGTCTAAGCAATCAACTATCCAATCACCAAACACAAGGATAACAAACATGTAAAGGATGAGAAAAAATATCTTTATATGCTTTACAAAGGGCTTATTTTATTTATTTATTTATTTATTTATTTATTAATGTGTAGTAGCCTCAGTATGTTTGTATAACCTTGCTTCTAAAACAACAAAACTATACATGGAATAATTTGAAACATTGAATAAATGGTGTCACATAAAAGATTCTGAATGAAGAGGTATTTAAACCCCTCATATTGTATGTTTATTATGTCCTATTTGGTCAAAGACCTTGCCAGGACAACTTCCAGCAGACCTTTATTAATAAAGAATTGCATGGTAAGGCATTTAGTTATAGTAGAAAGTTCGTGGTCAATTTGTGCAGCTTTTTAGCATGAGAAGGCAATTTACCCACCCTTTTGAGTCGTACAATGTTTTTGCTACATCACATTCTCACGAGAATGGAGCCAAACAGAAATGCTCCTAAAACTAACCAAAGCAGTCGTACAGGAGGTTATAAATTACATATCTAACTCTTTAAAAGAGGCAAAATATAGGCTAATATTTTAACTTGCTATACGGAACAACCTTTTTAAATATGTATAAAAAATATTTTCAAAACCATACTGGGCAGCTACACTTGTAGGGTTTTTTAAAATATATTGTATTAGAAAAATGTAAAAGGAAGAGAAAAACGGTTTTACTTCAAAAAGGAGGGATGTTATTTTTGGGGTTAGCTGAAGATAAATTGTAATTTTGAAGAATGACTAAAGCCCAGATAAAGCTACCAGAGTACTGGCATGAAAAAAGGACTTTGACAATGAGACCTTAATTAAATAGCAAAGTAAAAAAAAAAAAAAAGAAAAAAGAGGTTCTTAGTGTGTGAACACCTAAGCAGTGGCTTTTCATTACCACCCTGGTTTTACCATGAATACATCCCCTGGATTCTCTGGAGGTTCTTTCTCCAAAGCTGCGATTGTACCTCTCTGTTTGTTGTACAGATTAAAGAATATCCATTTTCTTTTACTCCCAATGGGGGATCGTCAGTCTGTAGCTGGATAATATTGCTGCATGCTAATACATGAGTTGCAGATATTTTTTAATAAGTTGCCCTAGCTAGAACAACGAATATATCTTGAAACAAAAAACACAAACACTAACTTTAATACTAATTCTGTTTTAAAGTGTGTTATAGTTTTTAATAATATTGTAATTATTCTATATTGCTGCTTTTTTATCCTTTGTGTTGGTGCAAGCAGTAGCAAATGCAGCAGTTAAGATAAGTACAATCAGGAAAGGAATTTTGTTGTTTGTCATTTGTTTTTGTTGTTATTATTCCCTTAGCTCCTTTTGGCAAATGTGCTTGCAATATGGTCTTCTACCAAGTGGGGTTCCAAATGTTTTTATCCCGTGGACAAAGCGTTTCACTTCATAACTCAAATGGAAAGATTTCAACTAATTTATCGGAATGTACTGTGGAACAGCTTAATGTTAGGTCCCTGTCAAATAAGGCCCTGTTTTTAAATGAATTAGTTGTCGATAATAAAATTGACTTCATGTGTCTCACTGAAACATGGCACAAATCCGTCAATTTAGGTTTACTGCATCAGTCTGCACCTGCAGGGTAAACATTTCACGAGAAATCACGTATGATTGGTAAAGGAGGAGGTATAGCTATTATCTATAAATCTCAATTGTAATATTGTGAATCTCTCCCTAAAACTGGAACTGTTCCATCTAGTTTAAAGTTGGCAATTGTAAAGCCAGTACTTAAAAAATCTATATTGGATCCTGATGTCTTGTCTAATTATCGTCCAATTTCTAATTGACCTTTCCTTGCAAAAGTCTTGAAAAAGGTTGTTGTTGCTCAGTTTTCTGCATATCTCTCTGCTAATACTGTCTTTGAAAAATTTCAATCTGTCTTTCGGAAACAACATAGTACAGAGGCTGCACTCATAAAAGTTGTTAATGACATCCTGCTGAATGCAGATGAGGGGCTCTTATCAGGGATTGTCTTTTTGGATATATCTGCTGCATTTGACACCATTGATCACACAATTCTTCTTGATCGCTTTGAGAAAATTATAGGCATTACTGGCACAGTACTCTCCTGGCTGAGGTCCTGCTTAACCTCCCAACATCAATTTGTGTCCTTTGGAGGATTAAAATCGGCTAATTCTCTTGTTGTTTCTGGGGTTCCACAGGGCTCTGTTCTTGATCCTTTACTTTTTAATTTGTATATGCTACCGCTGGGTAATGTTATCAGACAACATGGTTTTGATTTCCACTCTTATGCCAACGACACCCAGATTTATTTCAAAATGAGTTCAGATGATGTAAACGTAAACTCCAGACTATCAACTTGTCTTGACGAAACAGGGGCTTGGATGTCAAAACATTTTTTGCAGTTAAATGCAAATAAAACTGAATTTCTTTTACTTGGCTCTAAATCAGCATTAAATAAAATCCCACAACCAATGACCTTTGGCAGCCCCCCCATTAGCTCTTCGCAAGCTGTGAAAAGTCTTGGCGTCTTATTTGATTCTACTCTTAGTTTTCAGCATCACATTTCAACTGTAGTGAAGTCTGCTTATTATCATTTGCGGAATATATCTCAAGTCCGTTTGTATTTTGCAGAATCTGACATAGAAATTTTAATTCATGTGTTTGTTTCATCCCGTCTGGACTACTGTAACACCCTATTGGCTGGTCTACCTTGTAAACTTATCAATCGCTTACAGCAGGTTCAGAATACAGCTGCACGAATTCTGACAGGTACAAAAAGATTTGAACATATTACACCTGTTCTTGCCCGCTTGCATTGGCTTCCAGTGAAGTAAAGAGTTATTTTTTAAATTTTATTAATGACATATAAGGCTGTCTCTGGAAATGGCCCTGCTTACATTAATGATATGCTTTTACCTTATGTCCCTGGACGCCAACTGAGATCTGCTGATGCTGGGCTTCTGGTGACTACAATGATAAATTGTAGCTCTTGTGGTGGAAGAGCCTTTAGTCATTATGCACCTGTATTATGGAACAATCTTCCAATTGAAATCCGTAAAGCTGACTCAATAAATGTATTTAAATCAAAGCTTAAAATACATCTTCATGCAGAGGCCTTTTTGTAGATTGGGATGGTCTATTTTAGAATTTTGTTAATATGTATTTTATTTATTTATTTTATTTATTTATTTTTTCCCATTTGTTTTTGGATGTTTTTTTATATTTTATTGTATATTATATTATATTATTGTACAGTATATTTATTTGTCATGTGAAGCGCTTTGGGATGCCTTGGTATGACAGGCGCTATACAAAATAAATTTGATTGATTGATTGATTGATTTAACTACTGTAGAATCTGAGCGAGTTAGTCGCAGAAAGTTTCCTTATGGTATTGTTTCATGTTTTCTTAAAGATACTGCTGCATAGTCATTTACAAAGTGCAGAAATACACATAAAATCTACCATTTTGCTCATAAATAGAAATATACCTGTGTCTGTTTTTGTTTTTAAGAACTTATTTTAAAATAGAGTGCAGGGAACTTATGTTAGACAATTCAGTTTGATACCTTATCAATGGACTTATACAGTAAACTATACTATATACGTATTAACATAGATATAATAAAAACACCATATTATTGTATTTCTATCCAACTAAGCTTCTATCCTAGCTCTAACAATGATTTTCTCTTCTTAGTCCTCATATTTCATAATTATAATTAGGCTTACAATAGACAGTAACTGGGGGGTTGGGGGCAGTTTGTATCTGAGAAGGTGACATCGCCATGATTAAACTATTGAGCTTTAAAATAACACAACAAAACAAGTGCCATTTCTATGGGCTGTACTCATTGTCGCTCTGGAAGCTGTGTGTGCCTGCTGTCTTTGTGCTCTAGCTCGGAGCAGGTGGCTCAGCTGAGTAAATACATCTTTAATGAAATTACAGGCTCCCTTGTAGGCCACACTTGCAGACACAGTCTGATTAGATGAATGTTGTGCCAAGGAATCGAAAGTGGCAGCCAGTTCGGCAAGCAAGTGGATGTTTAAATAAATAGTGGCGCCCTAGCTATAGTAGGCAAGGCTTAAAGGCAATTCTTTCTGTTCTGCAAAGAAAAGCCAGAACAGATTGCAGAGAGAACAATTCCTGTTTAACCTTAAAACTGTCAGGTTCCATTATTCCCTAAGAGGGGACAGCTCCAGGGAGCAAGAGTTTCTGTTTCTCCAAAGTCTTATCATTGAGTAGTATTTTATAGGTCCCTCGTCCAGCTATAATTTGTATTCACTACTGTACCCAAAACTTGACCTTATTGAGGCTTGCCAAGACACTGTTGAATTACTTCTAAATCCACTTGCCGTCAAGATAAATTAATTAGAAGAAGGGTCCGCTCTTTTTTTTTTTTTTGACCGAATAGGCAGGAGTCCAAAATCTCGGTGTTATTTAGCCTTATTGGAAATGCACTGTGGGCCAAACACTTAGAGAAGCACTCATATGAAAAAATGTTTAATTTTGTAAAGCTGAATGAATTGTTCTGAAATTTTCACTTCAGCACATAAGAGGTGCCAGCTGGGTTTTTCCTCTTCTCAACAGATTCATTCCATATGTGAGATGGTGTAGTAGTACTTCATGGAAAATACTAGGCATTTTATGGAGATTGGCAGCCAAGTAGTTTAGTCAATTTTTTCCATGTACCTTTGACATTTGTTATTCAATATCTTAATTGGACCGACATGAGAAAAAAGAAATTTATACCGTATGATGACACATATTTTGTCCTGAAAAGCTTGTATGTATGTGGTGACATGTACAGTGGTCCAATATCTTTGGTTTCTGTATCCATTTAAAAGGTTTCATTATAAATCTCACATGGTAAGGTTTTTGGGGGAGGGACCTAGAAAGCTTTTCAGTGATGGAGAATTCTACAGCTATGGCAGAAAATCTTGCATCACCCTATAGAATTAACAAATTTCGCTTCATAAAGTCGAATGAAACCTGATTAATAATGTTACATTAAACAAATCTGCTAAATAAACAAATAATAACATTAGGGATGCACCGAATCCAAGTTTTTGAGATTCGGACGAATACCGAATCCATCTCAAAAGATTCAGCCGACTACTGAACTGAATACTGAATCTACAAAAACTGTCAAGTAAAGCTGAAGGAAACTGTTGAATGAAAAACAGACTGGCAGCTAGTAACAAGGGACGCGCACAATCTATTGTTTTGAGCCTTTTAGTTCATAGTATTTTTATTACCGAATGGAAATATATCCCTGAATAAGATTTCAGTTTGAAACGTACACAATTTATCGCTAGCCCCCTCCCCCCACAATAGAAACGTCAAAATACAGAACTGTTCACCTTTACAAGAAAGGAGAGCTGCATCTTTGCCATAACCCACTATTTTCTTTAATGACATTTCAACCAGTGTCACCTGATTTGAGAGTAGGGTTGCCAACAGGCTCCAGAATCTCAGGACTCTTTAAGGAAAGTCAGGTTTTGCAGCTCACCTCTCTGCAAACTGTTGCTAAATTAAGTTAATTGTTTTACTAAGTTGTTACCAAAAGCACACACATGCCTGCAAGGATCGTTTCCATCCATCAGACCTATACAGCAGCTGATTGGCTTTCTGAGTCTCTAACTGGGCGGGAATGTGTGAAGCAAGAAATATTAAACAAATAGAAACTTTACCTACTGTCACAAGGTTAAATTAAAGAGTGCAGGTGAGTGCAAAGAGCTGAGTTAAAAAACCTGACCTGCCTTAAAGTTTCCCTAGATTCGGGAGCCTGTTGACAACCCTATCTGAGAGCTATGAGGAACAAAATTACCGTGATGAGTGACCTGAATCTCCCTGCGAAATAAAAACAACGTTGATTTAAACGCACCGTGTGTGTAACACATATCAAGTAGGCTACAAATGATTTAAATGATTTTAATAAAACACAGCAGTTCCTAAATGGTTCAACTTGTATTGGCACATTACAGTAACGTAAAATTTTATTTACTAAAGCATATTGTTCAACAACGTCTTGCACATCTGACAGTTGTAAAGTTACAAAAAAATATATATTTCTGTGCACCAGTTTTTTTATTTATTTTCTCTCAGTATGATCTCTAGAACACGTCTCAGACAAAGCAACAAAGCACACAAGTCTACAACAGTTTGCCATTACTATACATTACAGGTTTACTGCATTACTTTACTCCATAGAAAATGTGATGTGACTGTGCTGTTGCATACGGGGGTATGTTTGCATTCAGCAGCTGCATGACGTGTTCATCAAACGTGTTCTTGTTATTAAATACAAAAGTTACATTCAATACCGGATTTGTGTCTTTTATTTAAAGAAGAACTGCACACATTGGAGGGATATATTAAAATGGATGTGCGTCTGGGCAGATATAGGATTCGATTCACCGAAGCCTAAGAAATGGGCCGAATCCGAACCCTGCTCAAAAAGTAGGTATTCGGGCCAAATCTGAAACCGAATCCTGGATTCAATGCATCCCTAGTTAACATATTGAATTACAAACCGCTTTGTAGTTTTCCATATACTATACATATACGAAAAACATATATTGAAAAAATTGACATTTCGAAATCCAACATAAAATAATGTGCTACTATTATGGCATCCGGGTAGACTTCTGTGATATAATTTTGTAGTTTCTTTGATTAAATGATGTTAAATAAAATATCTAAATTATGTTCATATAGTTGTTGTTTTGTTTTTTTTAAATTATGTCTCAATCCTAAAATTCTAGGTGATGAGTAACTTTTGGCCATAGCTGCAGGTGGATAAAATGCTTCAAAACCCCTGGCTTTTAGTTTTATGTAGAAAATATGTTATAATTTCCTACCTCATTAAATCTCGTTTAAATGAGCACTCTTGGTCAGAATAGTAGAAATGAATGCACCTTTTATATGGCTATTAATCTTGCCTTTGCATTAAAGGGTGGTAGTGTGTTAGTCATTTTAAAACTGTGAAAAACAATATTGTTAAATGTGAGGCAATACTGTGTTTCCCATGGCGTGTGATACATTGATCCAAAGGACATGAAAGTAAAGGAAGCAGAACATTGTGAAATGTATACAAGTTGCAGGTCATCTGATTTCCATTGGGGTCCAGCTTCTGCAATAGAAAGGGGTTAAATGACTTGACCATAGGTGCAATGTGTCTATCAGCTCTTGGTGTCAGCTATAACCAATCATAAGTAAGCTAAGTTCTGCCAAAAAGCATATTTTCACCCCAGCCTCAATGGAGAGTTTACATAATGTATCTGTAATCACATTCCTGGTATAAGAAAGATCAGAGTATGCCCAGCTCCCTGCAAACATAATGAGCTGCTATTCTTCTTTCTCAGACATGTTTTCATGAATATATAAAGACCATCTTGTGGATATGTACTGTAGACTGGGCCTTTAATATACCAGTGGCAAGCAGTCAAGCTGTTCTGATGAACACCATTGCAGCCCTAATTTCGTTTATTTTATTCAGTGAATCTCTGAACAGATGGCGGTAGTTTTGACACAATTTCATTTTCAAAAGTTCTGTCTTCTTCTTTTTGGGAGGTGCTGGCCCTTTTTTTCCTTCCCATTGTCACAGCTGGGTACCAATCAATCTCAATTCACGGTACAGTGATGATAGCACATGTTGTCTGGGGGCCCGATCTGATTGGTGTGCATTTTTCAGCAGTGTTTCATATCAGAAAAAAACATGTCTGGGTGGCAAGGACTGTCAGCATACTATTGTAGAACTGTCATTAATCAAATAGTGCAACAATGAGCACATTCATTCGAGCCACTGACTGTCCAATTTTAATATCAAAATCCCTCCTTCATTTTCCTTGTAACATTTTTATTCAACAGCAGTTTATTTTCCATGTGCTTTGGTTTTAATTAAGTCTGGCTTTACCCACACACATATTATGCAAGTGTGTGTCTGCGGGTTTGAGAAAGCAGGGCAGTGTGGCAGCCAGGCAGACTTTTATCATGTATAGTCATAGGGTGATGAGAAGTGGTAATTGCCTTCGGTTTGTCCTAAAGTATTCAGTGGCAGATGGGTCCGAAAGCCTTGGAATGAGAGCTTTTGATTTTCATTTTAGCTTATAAACCCCAGTGGTAGAAATATTGTCAACACAGGGACCTGTAACAAGTACAGAGAGCCTCCCTTTCACACTGTGCTCACTGACTTCTAAACCAAATGGTGGTACAGCTTGAGATGGAGTCCCTTTACAGCTTGACTCATATGCTGTTATTCTGTTATTGTGTTTATGTATTGCAAGTGTTTCCTTTCAATTAAATTAAAAGACACCTCTATTTTTACATTTTTCCACATAGTGCTATGCAAATATCAATGTATCAATATGTTGGTGTTGTGAATTTAGTGAAAGTTGAGGGACAATGAATCAGGCTGCTGTCATGCACAGTGTCCAGTCTTGAGCCTGTTCCAATTAGAGACTGACAACTGATGGCTTTGTCCACTGGGGGCTAAGCTGAATACACTAAACTTGGAGCACACTGTAATTGTTAGAGGTCTGTTCTGGAGTGCAGTACAAACAGGAGTTTAACATCTATCCAATTCTCTATCCAGATATTTTTAATAGGCTTCTGACTCTGAATATTTAATGATACAGACCTGCGTTAAGGGTATACCCACAATTGCTTTCATGCTTTATTTCACAGAATTACTAACTGGATCCCCAATTAACATTTCCTCTTGAACTCCACATTAGTATTCCTCACAATTGCTATTTTTATCCTAGTATATGTAACTCCCAATATAAAGAACATTTCACCATTAAGACCACTGTCAGTTTTTTTTCTAAGATCTCCTTTTACTATGACCAAGTCTTTATTAAGATAATTTTCATCCGTAGATGTAATAGATTCCACTGTATTATTCCTTTCTTTCCTGTCTCTCAGCAGCTGCCAGGTTTATCCTCTCCACTTTTTTCATTATGAATTGCTGAGTTGGCAGGCTACTACACAGGGCAGAGGAACATCATTATAGCTCTGAAATGATGGAACCCTGTCAGGGCCTCCACTCTGTGTCTATCAAAACTTACACACAATTAAACAAATAAATGATGGAAACATCATGCAGGGGGCATGTTTAATATCCAGTCATGAAATTAAATAAACTTAATCAAGTGAAGAAAGCTTTGGAGTTGAAAAAGACTGTGCTACCTTCAGAAATTTGCAGAAGCAGTGATTTAGAACCATTTTTTCAAAGTACAAAGTACAAATGCACAGGAAAATGTTATCTTTATTTTTGCTACCTTTTATATTTATGTTTTCATCTGCCTTCAGACAGTCAAGGGTCTCCAGCTACCTGTATTTGCTCCTTTGTGACAACCCATTTGAAATAAAGTGCAGCAGTAGTGTTGCTAGGACATATATGATTTCCAACACACCAAATATAACGTTTTTTTTCATTCCTTAGCTATGACATTAAAGAGGATTACATGCTTCGCATTAAAAAGGCTTCCAGCAGTGATGAAGGTACCTACACATGTATTGCTGAGAACCGTGTTGGAAAAGTGGAAGCTGCTGCAACCCTTACAGTCAGGGGTAAGTAATACATCAGAAAGTTCCACCAACACGTATTAGGATTGAAACAACACACTGTATACTACTTCAACATGAGGTGCTGAGTAACAAAACTAAAGAGAAAAAACAAGCAGTACATCTTATTTTTAAATTTCCTCTTGAAAGATGACCCACACTACAAATATATTTCATTATTAATGTGATATTCATTGAAAAATCGAAATATACATTTGTATTGTGGTAAATCTGCACTACAACAATTGAAGATAAACAAAATGGGCAGCAAAATAATATAAAAGGAGCTGGAATATCATAGGAATCACTTACATAAATACCTTTTTGTAATGTGAATTTTCATGTTATACTGGCATGGTAAATTTGGAAAAAAAAATAATAACAAGTGCAAATGAATTCCATTAGAATTTGTAAGTATTTGTGGTTGCTATATGTATCACAAAACACATCAGTAATGATTTATCTGAAATAGAAATGAAAACGCAACTGCTACATTATCAAAACCATATAGAAATGGATATTTAATATGCATGAGCCAGTAAAATGACTTACATACTGTAGGTCATGCAGTAATCTTAAATGAGATTTTTAACAAGACCAGTAGGCAACTCTGCTTTTCAGATTTAAAAGCATGCCAGTAAGAAAAACGTGTTTTTCTTTGCTGCATTATGGCCTCTCAATACCAGAAGAGTACCACGGCCCATTTGACTGTGTATAAGACCTCTTTAAACTAATCAGATTGAAGAATTGGGGCAGTTCATTCCTTTTATTAATCTAGAAGATGTTTCATTACGTTCACATGGAATTCTGGCTCTTTCTTTGTTTTTATTATCTTAATTCAGTTTGAGTACACAGCACCTTTGTAAGACAGATACAGATGCCATTTCACAGTTTAGTGGTGCATGCTGAAGGTTTTCTGTAGAGGTGGGAAAGGTTAATCAAAACATTTTTGCCATAATCTCTGTTCTTTTTTCCCCATGCACATTGAATCAAATGTTCAAGGTCCCTGTGGAATGGTTTAATAATACAAAGGGGAGGGGTCAAATGACCTGTGAGGCCGGATTCAATTTTCCACTTTTTAAATGCATGGATTTGATTCAGTTTAATCTGCTGAATGCAAAACAGAGCACCTTTCAACAAGGTGTTTCTGTGAGGAAATTAAGCCATTTAAGAAGAGCTTTTTTTTTTTTTGAAGGCTGAATGCACACACACAGTCTGGTATAGAACAGCAGGAATGAAGTGTGCACATACCTTAATTGTCAGCAACCTATCACCTTCATCACCTGAAGAAACATTAATATTGAGGGATTACAGAGAATTCACCTGTTTATTGGTTTAACTCAATCAACTAACGATGAATCCTGAGATAGAAAGAGACCACTTGTTGTTTCTAAAACAAAAAAAAAACATTACTTCATCCACTGAAGAGGAATAGCAGACACTGGTAGTAGATTGTTTTCTTTTGTTTAATGTATCTAACCATTTTTCTGCTTTTGACCCCAGTTAGCAGATATGACTTTTAAAGAGCACATATTTTGAGGAAACTTTCCAGACCCCTCCTTTATTATTTATTTATTTATTTATTTTTGTGACACATAGCCAACTCACATACTGCACAATACACTTTATTGGTAAGTAATGGTATGCCTTTATAAAAGCATTATGGTAAAACCAATGCAAAGACTACTAAAGCATTTTATAAGCATTCATTTCTCTATTCCTAATAAAAAGGTGTCACATTAATGATAATTTTAAAACTTATATTTCCATGTAAATACAGTATTTATGTGTAATAATAGCATATTGTTAATCACGTTTTGTTACATTGCTGTTGCTTTAGTCCAGGGGTGGCCAACCCTGGTCCTGGAGAGCCACAGTCCTGCAGATTTCTGGGTATCTTTAAATCATTAATAACTAAAGACCTGGAAAGAATGTTAGTGTTGACCAATTAAGAAAATATTTCGTCACAGCACTGCCATTTCAAACCAAACAGCTTCCCGTTTGCAGCTGGCTTACCTGTTAAGTAGCTGCATGCTCTTTTGTTTGTACAGTTTGTACTGTTTGTACTGTTCTTGGCTCCACATCCTCTTCATCATCATCACTGAGTGATACGTCAGCATCACTCTCGCTGGTATCAAAATCCTCCGAACCAACTTCACTCCCTTTGCTCATTATAGAAAGACCACGTACGTTGCCATGTTTAGCTTTCGCTAAAAACTATATAAATTACAACTAAACAAGTAAAACTAATAATATAACAAAAAATAATAATTTAAAACACTATATATATATATATATATATATATATATATATATATATATATATATATATATATATATATATACAGTATATATATACTTATATGAATAGCTTCCCGCAATATATCTCAGTCTTCTAAATGCCCACAGGTAGATTGAAATCGCTACATGACACGCAATTGGATACAAATGTCACCTGACCCTCCCCCAACTTTCATTGCACATTCCACAGTACTAGCACTGCTTTAGAGAATGAAACCTGAAACACTAGACTGAGAAACCGATCATAGAATAGAATGGGAAACTTGACGTACGCAGGTACGGCATGGTACAGTATGTGGGTTTTCATTTGATGAACATGCGTACGTCATGGTGTTGAAGTGGTTCAAAGGAGGAGGAGCACATCTTTAGTACCTCAGTACCACTTGCCCCACTTATAACATAAAGCTAAAGTTGTTTGTGGGCTGAATGTGTCTATTAGGATGTCATGTACAATTGTTGTTTATGATATCCAAGGATCCTTGAAATACAGTTGTCCCAACCCTTCCTTAATTATTTAAAGAACTAATACAGGTTGTGGAAATACTGAGGCGGGCCTTTGCATGTCTTTGACCTCTTTAAAAAATTGTAATTCATCAGTTTTTTCCTCGTTGAATTGTGTACACAGAGCACATGTCATTCATTCTGACTTTTTTTTTTATTTCTTTTCCTATTTTTTCTGTTATGTTTTGTTCTGTTCTTTTTCTGTTCCCACCACACCATTGTTCTGTGTCCAGCTCGCCCTGTTGGTAAGTAACCATCCTTAAACCCATTTGTGCATGAGCTTCAGGAAGTGCTTGAAATCAGGACTCATTATTAACATTAACCAACGCACAGCAGTACAGTAGATCAATATGCAATTGCTTTATTAGTATTAGTTCTTAACAGTCTTGAAAAAAAGCTTATTCAGTTGTCTCCTTTTGTACATATTACAATTTGCTTTTCCCATAATACTAACCTGTTAAACAACTAAACCTGAATTCATCCAAGTTAAGAAGCCACCATGGATACTGTTACAAGGGCTGTTATCCCTGTTTATTACACAGTGTTGTCTAAGATTTGTTATATGTTTAATCTTGAAATTAGAAGCCTTTTCAATTGCTTTTCACACCTCCAGTACAGTACATAGCAAAGAAAGGCTGCCCTGGCTTTTCAAGCATGGAACAATGGATTCAAATCAAAGCTAAACTGAAACAATTGAAGAATTCTCTTTATATTTCTACTACATTTGATTTTTTCTTGCAATTGAGTATATTCTGGCTTCCTATAAGATCATGTCTCCTTAGGGTTGCACTCAAAGAAACAGCCCCACCTCCTCAACTATACTTGTTCCTAAAGGTCCCTGATGTTTTCACTGTCATTGCCAGATTTCCGTAGTAACCTGGCCTTGCTGTCAAAAGCCACCAATGTCGGTTGTTACCTGAACATGTCTTTAAAACAGAATAGAGGAAAGGGTTATAAAAGCAGTACAGTGAAATATTTTAAATACGTTTGTGGTTGTTTAGTACAGGGCACCCTTTTACCATTATTATTATTATAGCTGTCATGTTAAGGAAAGGGGCTAATGTGTGGGCATAAGTTTAATTAAAACACTGTCATTCCATTTATCTGCATAAGGGAAAAAAAAATAATAATAATAACTGTGACTCGGTTAAAGTAGCCCAAGGTCTAAAGTGTGATTGTCAGACATTATTAGGTTGAAAAAGCTTTGAAAATTAAACATGCAGTCCATCCACTGGAAGGAGACAGTAATTGCTTTACCTCTCTGAATAAAATATGATTGAAAGAAAAAGGGCCTTCAGAAATGTATTTGTTTTAAACATCGTCCAGACCCTGGGCAGATGTGTTCCATCATGAATTAAATATTTTGTCTGATAAACCATTTCCTTTGAGGTGAAGATGACTTTAATAAATCATTAAAGTCTCAAACCAAACGAGCTGCCATTTTTAGAACTTGAAGCTCAACTGAGTAATTGTCATACTACATCCCTTCAATAGCATAGAGGTGTGCTGTTTAAACATTCATTCATTCACTGTTTTCTTTACTCACAGACAATTTTGGTAGTTTATTTTATCAAGAAGGCCCATATCGTAGTGTATGAAGCTGTTAACATTTTATAATTTGAAAAGAAAGCGTGCTGTTCAAATACATTTTGTAGTTACTGTACAGTACTGCATTTATAGATCCACTTTCACAGCTTGTCGGGCACTAAGAGACAGCTCAGTTTGCCATGATAAGACATTCATTTTGTACAGTACAGTAGTGGTCAAAAGGTGATGTTTCTTTCAGAAATGTACAGTGCTTATAAAATAATAATATATGACTCAGTAGAATCTTTCTGCTTTCTGCATATGTAAGAGGCCAGCCTTGAACAGCTCTCTCATTCCAAAAATCGTAATAATGCTTCAGAAATCTTAGATCTCAAAACTCAAATAGGGTTATACGTACATAAATAAAGATTTGACTTAGGGGTAAAGAAATGGTTGCCACCCAAAAGCCTTTGAATATAAAATAACTTGCGTGACTGCTGAAAATACCTCCCTCATAATTTAAAAAGATGCAGTTGAGAACCCTCAGGCAGTAACACAATAAAAATAAAACTCAGAATACAGGTTGGCCTCTTAAACCATCACATCTCAAATCTGATATTAGTAATGTACTGACAGAGTGTGGAATATGTTAGCTATCTATATATTTTTTATTGCTTTTTTTTTAAATACAATAAATGCCCCAAAAGCAATATGACAATGCATGACCTTTCCATTCAACAATTCAGTACTCCCAGGAAAGAGAAGTGTACCCTTATTAGTCCTGAAGGGGAGAATTTGATTGTTTAGCTTTGCTTTGAATTCACCACCGTTTCTTTATTTGCAGCTGAATGAACCCTGGAATGTATTTACTTCATTCATAAGGTTTAAATAAATTTGCATTGTTGGATATCAAAAAATGATTTTCAGATGTGCATAGGGGGTGGGGGGTGGGGGGGGGTAAATTGCAAAGGTAAGGAGGCCTGTATGAAATGTTGGCATACTTTACCCTTGTAGACAGTAATCCATGTACTAGGTGACATACAACAAATAAAGCATTTTGTTTATACAGCTACAGCTAAAAAAAAAAAAAAAAATGTGTTTCATGATTTCTAATTTTAAAAGATAACTATGTTTCTTGTTTTTCGAGGTGCATAAATTATTTTGCTTAAATATTCAGATCACTTAATGTTTATAAAAAAAATAAAAAGCATATCTAACATCATTGTAACTAGAACATGGTAGGCATACCATATTATTCTTGCAAAGATACACTGGCACAGAAAAAACAATTATCTAAAGCTTGTTTTAACTTAACCTGCCATTCGGAAACAACTATTGAGGAAGCAGAAAATATTTTGTAATTTGTAATTGCTAACGTACACCTTGACCAACCAACAACTTAGTGTAAAGCAAAGCTGCTGTTAAATTGACAGTTGTGGTTTTACATGCACTGAGCAGATGGTACCCCAACCTCTCTTAAAAAAGGTTTTGGGGAAACAATTAACTTTATGAGTATGACCAAGGAACAGTCTGACAAGAAGGAATAAAGAAGAAAAACAAGAGCAAGAGAACAAGAATGAAAGAAGAGTCTGCTTAACCAAGAGCTGTGGAATGTCAATGCAGCCATGTTATGCAATGAGGGAGATAGTGGCTCTAACTGCCTCTTCATTATCTCCTGTTTAATCCCAGCCACATCGTACCATCCCATGCTGTAGACACAACTCAGAACATGATATGATTAACCTTGGGGTCCTGCAGCCCCCTCGCCTGGCACAGAGCTCACACATGGGCCCTGTTTCCCCATTCCGCTCAAACATTTGATTTCCATATAATCCCGAACGGCCTCCTAAACTGGCCATTAGCATAACATAGCTCAGGCGTGACATTGATTGAAGTCAGTGCTTTCTGAATGCACTATCAAAGCATAATTTGCTAGAAATCAAATCTAATTTATTGTTCATTTACATTCTCCAAACGTTATGTTTTCCTACAACAAAATGTCCCAGTTATCTAGTCTTAATTGTTTTCCTCTCCTCCCTTTTTCCTTTTATCTGGAATCCTAGTGATCTCTGCCCTCACTGTTTTAAGATTTTGCCAAGGTTTAGGGACAGTGTGGAATGTATTTACTTATATGGATAACCTGCTTACTGGCCCCAGTTTCAATTAAACACATTGCGAAAATTAGCACGGCTCTTGGAATATACAGTACAATTTTTTCGGTTTCGTAATAATATTTTTGGTCCAGTATAATCAATACATATTTCAACCTTTTCTGAGCTTGTGGCAGGATAGCAGCAGAGGGAAGACTCAGAGACAGAAAATGCAGTGAAACCAAAATATTTTAATTGACAAAACACAAATAAAAAGGCACGATGGCCAACCAAAAAGACGAACACAAAAACAGGCTCTAAACCCGAACTATACAAAAAAGATTCACTCACTCTCTCACACATGTCTTCTTACTGTTACAAACACTCACCAACTAACATACCCAACCACTCCCTTTTATACAAGTGCCTGGGCTAATTGGGCAATTCGCACCTCATTAGCCCAGGCACATTCCACACATTCCTCACACAAATTCACTGAACCACACCCCAAACTCACTCATATCCACTCTCAACAATACAAAAAACACAAAACCACCACAAAATAGGCTGCACCCCATCACAGAGCTCTAAGATATGTCATATAAAAAGCATCATTTACAGAACGTTTGCTGTGTTGCATTTACTGCAATTTCTTGCAACATTATTTAAATTACTGTCAGTAGGTATCAGTTTCTTTATAATTAAAAAAAGGATAAAAATATATATCTATGTGAAATGCACAGGTATACAGGGCTATGTAGTGCAGAAGTCAAATTCATTAATGTTTCATCAATTCCGGAAGCCTTGGTTCTGATCACCACTATGTAATTCCTACACAATTGGAAGTCTGTGCATCATACAGTAAATGTCAAGGTTTTTTTTAGGTCAACACTGAGGTGGGCTTGCAGAGCTATGAGAGGATGTTCCCATGGCACCTACCAGTGTCATGAGGAGCTGGAAATAACTAGTTTACATGAGACACAATGTCTCATAACTGTAAAACTGAAAAGCTTTTCTGGTGTCTTCTCTGTTTTTCCTGTCTTTATTTATCTGTCAGACTGTGTTTTGTTGCATGATAACTGTGATTCATCTACCACCTCTGTGTGTTACCGTGTATCCTTAAAAAAAACAAAACCACAAAAAAAAAAACTTTTTGTTTCAAACCAGCTCCTCCTCAGTTTGTGGTCAGACCAAGAGATCAAATCGTTGCACAGGGTCGAACTGCATCCTTCCCCTGTGAAACAAAGGGAAGCCCTCAGCCAGCTGTCTTTTGGCAGAAAGAGGGCAGCCAGGTAAGTAAAATTCTCATCAAATTCATTCCTTAAATATCTCTACAATGACAAAGCCAGCTGATGTTGTGAATAAAAAACATGTGCATCCGTGTTTTCAAAGGAGTTTGAAAAACGTCATGAATAAATTAGATCGATGGTATCATCAGAAGTCTTAATAGCTGCATGTGGCTTTATCTTTCGACACCTGTAACAAATGTATATTACATTTCCTCAAAATCTGCATTTTATTATATGACTCATAACACAGAAACCCTATGATAATGGAACGTCTCAAGTCAGACAAGATATCTTATTTAAATATGTTTTTTATAATAATAATAATAATAATAATAATAATAATAATAATAATAATAATAATAATAATAATAACCACCTGGATGAAGCTTGCAGATGTACTTCAGATATGTTTCAGTATATGGAAGTTTAGTATGCCCAGTGGAATTGAAAATAAGTGGTCCTTCAGATCCTATTCTCCCAGTCTCTGGAAAATAACAGCTACTGTGGGATCTTATTTACCCAGCTAATGAACCAATATCCTTGAACCTGTTAATGGTGCAAAAGGAGTTATCGGCTAAAAGAATGAATTAAAACAGTAATTAAGTAATTAGGCAGAGGGTGCCTTTTGTGTCACACTTGAATCTAATGAAGTGGACATCTATCATGTAGCAGTGGGATAAGGTAATTAAAAAAGTACATAATTTGCAGCATTAAAGTCATTAGGTTTAATTGAATCTGGCTAATGTCTTTTCCTGTTCTCCTGCTTTGAGAACTTAAAAAATTCAAGGATAAAAGACGTTAAAGGTGAGGGTTCACTCAATGTCAGTGCACCTCGAATTGTTCATCATCCTCTGTTGATTTTCATAAGTGTTCCTTTCAAAGCGTGGACATTGATTATAGTGATACATCAGGCATATTCACTGTGAAATAGCTCTAATTAGAATTCTGTGAGACAAAACTAGTTTGCTATAACATTATATATATATATATATATATATATATATATATATATATATATATATATATATATATATATATATATATATATACACACACTGATGCACAAAGGAAACACTCAGGTCTAATGGATTTAATCAAATATTACAGATCAAAGAATCATGATAAGTTTTCAGTATGAAACCTGACACACTGTTAAAATGAAAACATTACAAAGTTAGTATCGGGTATGAACTCCCTGAGCATTAACAAAGTCCTGGCAGCGTTGACACATAGACCTGATCAGCCTCTGGGTAGACTGTTGCCACGGCAAGACCTTGACATTGTTTTCTTGAAGTCCAATTGTAAATCTAGCATTATGTGGTCTTGCATTGCCTGCTGGAAAATTGACACTTCCAGATTGGCTTGCTGGAACGGAAAAACTGTTGCCACAAGGACTTTGTCAATGTATTGCTGAACCTTAAGGTTGCCCTCAATCTGCACCAAAGGCGTTCTTGTGGTAAAGCAGATTCCTTCTCACATCATCACACTTCCACCACCCCACCGGTTGGCTTGAACAACACAACAGTCAGCATAACGCTTACCACGACGTCTCCACATACGTTGTCTTCCGTCAGGTCTGTCAAGGGTAAAACTGCATCCATCTGCGAATAAAACATTCCACTTCTCTCTCTACCGCTACCTCAGATGTTCTCTGGCCCAAAGAAGACAGCAATCTCATCTTTCAGCTGTCAACATGTTATCCCTGAACGGCCTCCGAGCATGCAAATCATTTTCATGCAGATGGCGAGCTACAGTCATTCTGCTGATGCGCAAGTTATTTCTTCCTGGAATTTCTTATGCTGTAGCCACTGCAGTCTGAAAACGATTCTACACATGGATCAGTCGGATGTAATGGTCCTGGGCCGGTGTGATGACCCTCTGCCTTCCAGGACGTGGCCTGTCACTCACAGAGCCTGTTTCCTGGTTTCTCTGGACTAGTCTGCTGATTGTTGAAGCAGAACATCTCTTTCTCCGGGCAACTTCTCTCACAGACAGGCCGTCTTCAATCATGCCGATAGCAACCAGGCGATCTTCATTACTCAAGCAGGGCATGGTTGTATCTTTTGATGTTCTTGCGTTAATTAAAATAATTTCTTTTCAAATGTCTATTTATACAGAATCTTAATCAACTCATTTTGTCAATTTTAATTCAACTCAAATACCAAACACTGAGCACTGGGCGTTTTTATGGAATCACATGACTTGAGCTCAGTATTTTCTTATCCCAAGGAACAATACTACTCAAACAATCAACAAACCTATCTGCTCACTATTTAACTTAGACTGTTGCGTTTTCATTGTGCATATATATATATATATATATATATATATATATATATATATATATATATATATATATATATATATATATATACAGTTGTAGCACATACCCCAATGGTTTATAGAAATGTCTCGAAAACAAGCTAATTTTGCTTTTGTGGATGAAGAAAGCAAATTTTTTTAAACTTCAAAAATGCTAATTAAAAAATATTCATACCCTGACAAGGAAAATGAAATTAATAGCTAGTTGAGGTACCTTTAGCAATAATAACCTCTTTTAAACAATTAGGATATTTGTCAATGAGCTTTTTACATGATTCTTTAGTGATTCTTCAACACAAAATTGTTTCAGTTCATTCAAATTCCAAGGACTTCTCTTGTGCACAGCCTTCTTCAACTCATACCAAAGATTTTCAATCAGATTTAGATCAGGACTTTGACTAGGCCATTCCAGAACCTTGATTTTATTCTTCTTTAACCATTCTGAAGTAGATTTTGATGTGTGCTTTGGATCGTTGTTGTGTTGGAACGTCCAGTTGTGCTTTAAACCAAGTTTTGTAGTGGAGGGTTTCAGATGATTGGCCAGTATATTTTGGTATGCTATGGAATCCATTTTACCATGTACTGGAACTAAATGTCCTGATCCATTAGAGACAAAAAGCCCCATAGAAGGATATTACCACCTCCATGCTTGACAGTGGGTATGGTGTTCTTTTCTTTGTATGCCTCACCAGACTTTCTCCAAATGTAACGACTATCAGCATGACAAATAGCTTGATTTTTTTGTTTCATCACTCCACAAAACCTTTGACTTGAACTGATATCCATCATTCAGATGCCGTTTTGCAAACTTTAAGCAATTGTCCTTGTGACGTTTTCCTAAGAGTGTCTTTTTCCTTGGCCTGCGACCAGAGACCTTCACCATGCAATTCTCGACCTATGGTTGAAATGGAAACTCCGGTCCCACTTGCAGCCAATACACTTTGAATATCTTTGGCAGTCAATCTTTGATTGTTATTAACCTTCCTCACAATTTTTCTACTTTCTCTTTCTTCCAGACCAAGGGAGCGTTGTGACAGTACCATGAGTCTTGTACTTCATGATAATAGAAACACTAGTTGAAATTGCTTGTAAATCTTCTTGTATCCTTCTCCAGCTTTATGACAATAAATAATGTTCTGCTTAAGGTCTTCAGATAGCTCTTTACTTTCTCCCCATATTGACTTACTGGTAATGACTTTTTCCCCATATTGACTATTGGTATTGGCAATCATCCTATGCCTAACCCTTTTATACTCTCTAAGAATGTTCACTTACAAACCATTTTCTAGACTTTTCTAGAATTAGGTTCTGCATTATCATATTGAATTTTCTAGCACCTTGTAGACAATACTATCATAGCATTAAAATGTATGAATATGTTTGAATTAGCATTTTTGGAGTTTGCTGAAATAAATAATTGTAGACATCTATTTCTTGTAACTTTTTTTCCTCATCCACAAAAGCAAAACTTTTGCTGCAAAAGATTTTTCCTAAAATTCTTTGTTTTCGAGAAATTTAAATATACAGTACTGTACACCAAATATGGATTTGATTTAGAATTTTCTTCTGTTCACTCACTTTGCATTTAGTTAATTGATAAATATAATCTATTAACATGTCTATTTTTGAAAGCATTCTTACTTTACAGCATTTTTTCACACCTGCCTAAAACTTTTGCACAGTACTGTATATGTTTTTTTTTACAATAGTTAAACTGATGCATCCCTGATAAAAATATATATTATGTAATTAACTGCATGCATGGCATCACATGTTTTATTAGTACAGTATATAACTCGTCCTGTATTTTATTATTCACTGTATTGCATCTTCCTAACTGAATTTTGATCAGTTCAGTGCTGCCCATTGTAAACTGTCCACCCATATTAGAGGTAGACAAGCGATTGGCAATTCAGCAGCATGACATCCAAGAAATGGCCCTGTTATGATTTTTTTATGAATTGGGGAATTTAAGAATAAAGTCCAAGGTGGGTATATATATATATATATATATATATATATATATATATATATATATATATATATATATATATATATAAGTATATATCATATTTATTTTTTCTCTCCACCAGAATCTAATGTTCCCAAACCAGCCCCTCCAGACAAACAGTAGATTTTCAGTTTCCCAAAGTGGAGACCTCACAATCTCCACTGTCCAGCGATCAGATGCAGGATATTACATCTGCCAGGCTCTCACTGTTGCTGGCAGCATCTTAGCAAAGGCCCAGCTGGAAGTCACTGATGGTAAGACTTAATATTGCCATATCATGCTTGGTACTGTATATGGCACCACAGCCTAACCTGTTCATCTTTCTAATCACATTTTCATTGTAAAGAGTGTGGGGTTTTAGTACATGTTAATACCACTCACAAGCAGTCATTATACCATGAGTAATCATCGATCATTTATTGTGATCAACAATGGTACTGTGTTTCAAAATATCAGAGAAATGCAAAAAATACAACTGTGTAATCAGTTCTGGGTATATTGATTAAGTTAGTAAAGTGACTGTTCACTATAGATTACCAATTTCCAAGAACATGGCTGAAAACAAGCTTAGGTGTCTCCCTGAGGCCTGAATAAGATGTTTCTGATACAATTTAACAAGTTATAAAGAGCCAATAAAAACTAAAGGGGGAAGCCTTAACACTGTGTTAGTCTGTGCTTTACCAAGCATTCTACTCTCACAAGTAGTGTTACTATTATCTGCTTGTTAAAAAAGAAAGAAATCATGTAAGGATTTGAACCAGGGCCATTATGACATTTTGCTATTCATATCAGCACATTAATGACAAGGGATGTAACGATCATGATATGCTGAAGCTCCCTCCCATTGATCTTCTGTACTGTTCCAAAATAAATTGCAGATACATCTACAAACTTTCATTAATAATATGGTGTTTTAGTATATAGATTAATCAAAATAACCTTATTCATTATTTAAAGAATGGGGAAAATAAGTTGTAAAGAAAATTGAACCTGGAACATCTGAGGCGTGTCAACTTGCTATCTTGCTATTTTAAGGCCTCTGCTGTCAGTTATCATTTACGAAAATATAAATAAAATGCTAAGGAAAACTATGCTCATGATTCGTAGGATTACCGATAATCAAATTAATTTATGAAAGACAACAATCAACATTAATCCTCCGCCCGGAAATCTTCATTCCGTTCAATCGCTGTAGCTTTGAAAAGTGCTATGGGGATGCAGGCAGTGACCGAAAGTTTGTGAAACCCATCCAATGATATGTAATCTGAGTTAGCATGAAAGGATATTCATCACAGGTGACAGCCAGCGAGAGATGGACACTCACCCTACACTTTCGTGGGGTGAATTTAATGGCTTCTCTAGGTTTTCAAAAAGCCTGCCATATTTTATGACAGGAAGGGTTCATTGCTTTCTGATCCATATCTATACCAGCCACCATACTTCCCCAACTAGTGTTCCAGAGATTATATCTTAACCTTCTCACTGTGACCCCTAGCAGCCAGCTCTCCTGTTTGACAAAATGATGCATTTTCATCCAATGTGAATTTGCATGTAGATTAAAAGGTCATTTAAAATTAATGGAAAGGCGGTATTTTTTAATATCTGTCCACGGTGCGGCTTGATTCAGTGCCTTGGCCGTGATTGGAATAAATAGGACAGACAAATATTGGGGGAGAGGACATGGAGCTGTTAATGGGTGCACCTGCTGTTGCTGCAGTGATTTACTGCGGTGAGGCCAGGAAGAGCGAAGCCGGTTCAAGGAGATTCGTAATGAGAAATTCCTGCTTAGACAGTCAAGGCCTCAGTCTGATCCTACTCTCTCTCTCTCATTCTCCTTTTCCTTAGCTGAATAAAAAGCATTCACTGATCTGTGGATCTGTGCTGGTGGCTCAGGAGGTAGCACTGTCAACTCTGGCCTATTATTATTATTATTGTTATTATTATTATTTAGTCATTTAGCAGATGCTTTTATCCAAAGTGACTTACAGAGACTAGGGGTGAACTATACATCAAAAACTGCTGCTGCAGTCACTTACAATAGGACCTCAGTTGTATGTCTCATCCAAAGGATGGGTAGGCTCTAGGTTTGAGCTAGTAACCTTGGTATACAGTATATCAGCACACCAGTGTAGTTTATGAAACATGTGGTGAATATAGACATACATTGAATGCTGCTAAATTATGCAGGTTAAATATTTTGGCAGGGATCTTTTTTTTTATCCCCAGCATCTACAGTAGGTTGTATTCCATTTAGAAACACATGTCCCATACAATGGTACAGGTTATTTCCACTCTAAATGCTGGTCCAGTGGTTAAAGAAAAGGGCTTGTAACCAGGAGGTCCCTGGTTCAAATCCCACCTCAGCCACTGACTCATTGTGTGACCCTGAGCAAATCACTTAACCTCCTTGTGCTCCGTCTTTCAGGTGAGACGTAATACTCTGCAGCTGATGCATAGTTCACACACCCTAGTCTCTGTAAGTCGCCTTGGATAAAGGCGTCCGCTAAATAAACAAATAATAATATTATACACTAGATTTTAATGTCAGTTGGTCTATTTTATACTGCAGCTTTAGAAAAGAAAAAAAAAACATACCAAACTGAAGAACACCATCATTCATAGGTTTTATGTGTCCTTCTGAAATTTCTTGTCTCTATTATCTTGACAGTAGAACCCCACCTTAACATGAATGTGAGACATGTTAAGCTGTTAATGTAATGGCACATATAGGCACCAGCTACACCATCCTCTATGACCCCAAGTTGACCCACTGAAATGTAATTGTGAGGTGTCCTTCATTGGACTACCAAAGAAAAATTGTGTTTGAAAGAAAATATGAATAGACAGAATCTGGCTGGAGGAAATAATAAGGTAAATAGGTAATTTGGTAGAACAACAGTGAATTGTATAGGAAGTAACGAATAATACTTCATGGTGTTGAAAACACCAAAAGAAAACCAAAATGTTCCTTTTTTTAGGTTTACATTCTGTGGGGTTTCCTGTACAAATTTCACAGCAAGATACAACAGAGTTGTTAATTAACGTTTACCATCATTAATCCACAGCTCAAAATTAATGAACGTCGCGTGATAGCACAAGACTGAATAGATTAGTCAGTTCTAAAATACAAGGCACTCAAAAAAACTCACTGAAATATCCCACATTTGTATCAGCCATTGATCCTATGTCTTTGTTAAATTGCCATGTCTATGTTCTCTGGATATGAAGCTGTATAGAAAGAAAATATATAACTGCACTAAAGGAATGTACTTTTTTCCAAAATAGTAATTGGACTGACATAAAGGGGTAACAATGTTGTTTCAATAGAGAATTTATTTCTTATAAATGTAATGGCTATACAGTTGTTCACAGATCATTAGGAACTGTAAGTGTTCTTTTAACCTTTCACCCCTGGTCACAAGGAACCATGTAATGTTCTCTCACCCAGAATACTGGAGCTGAAAGATTCTTTGAGCCTAGGGACACTCTGGTATTTCATTGATCATGATCTCTTAAAAGATTAAAAGATATTAATTTATGCTGTATAAAGTCAATTCAAGGCTTATAGCAACATTCTGGTAAAAAGAGGCAACCTTCAGGTCATTCATAAAAGGTAATTTTCCCACTTTGAGGGGATGGGCACTTGAGGATGGAATCGACAGTTCAAAGATTCACTGAATTGAAAATGGTGAGTTACTAGTTATTTACTAACCACAATAAAATGCAGTATTATGCTGGCAAAACAAGTGAAACTGTGTAATGATATTATCAGGATGATCTGGCAGAAATTCAGGGAAGAGATCTGTAGTACCTCTTTCTAATCGGTTACCCAGTAAGTCTTACCTGTTGAAGTTCTTGCTTCTCTTTCACTTTCCCAACCAATGACAGGAATTGCATGGTTATACAATGGTAAACCTGTCAAGTGAGGTCAGTCCCTATTTCAGAAAGCACTGGCTTCCCTTATACACCTTTAGATATCAGCATTATTTAATGATTTGTGTGTTCATTTGTAGTGTTGACCGACAGGCCCCACCCATTATCCGCCAAGGACCAGCTAATCAGACGCTAGCAGTTGACAGTTTGGCTTTGCTAAGGTGCCAAGCCTTAGGTGACCCTATTCCTACCATCAGCTGGTTAAAGGATGGTTTGAGTCTTCTTGGAAAAGACTCTAGGATGTCTCTCCAGGACCGAGGAAGCCTTCAAATTAAAAACATACGGGTAGGTATTGTCTTTCTCTGGTATTATCCCTTTCTCTGGTATTATCCCCATAATTTGGGTGTCCTTTAAAAAGTTTACCTAAAGCAGGTTCTATTGTCAAGTCAAAGACAATAGAACCTGCCAATAGAAATGTTTTTGCCAGACAGCCAAATTTGAAATAACAGTAAGATTAATTCATAAAACTAAAAATCTTCTGAGTTGTAGAAGTATCAAAAGTTCTACAGATAAAAAACAAATAATAATAAAAAAAACTGCACTAAACAGTTTCCTAGGCCAAATTAGAGCCTTTAACTTTTAGGTTGAACAACATTTCAATCCCTGATACATTCAGGTACAAAAGGGGAAACATCCCTAATAACCCCCCTCCCATCAGCAACCTCTCTTCATCTGTCTCCTTATTTTCCTTTATCCTTTTAAATCTGCTCCTGGCAGGTTTAAATTGCATCTCGGTTAAAAGTAAGTTGAAGGGAATCATATTGCTTTTACTGTAAGAGTTACATAGAAAGTATTGATGTTTCTAAATTGTTTGATACAAACACTTAGCAACTGATGTCTTATTAAATAAAGTAGAAAGCTCTTGGATTACTTCCAGTAATATGTAAGGGTTAAATGAGCCAAACAGAGGTTGAAAAACGGTTGCCAATAAACACGTTAGCCTATTTGGAGTTGAGTAAATATAACAACTCCACACGAGTAATACATTGCTTTATCCATAATATCCATTAGACTTGACAAATCTTTATATTGCTGACATTTTATTTAATAAATTGAAGAGAGACAAAGATGAAAACAACAGCAAAAAAGAGATCAAGATATACCAGCTGTCATCAGTCTTCGGTCTTCGGCATTTCAGCAGCCATAAATTAATTATCAACCACTGTTGGTAGAAAATAGAATTTATTAAAGAAATTAACGTCAGCACTTTTTGGGTAAACCATTTAGTCTCCCTCCCATGTACTCAAGTAGAGGCAGGCCAAGGAGGTTAATGTGTTTTTACTGTACAGCTGGATTAAACGCTGCGCTTGAAAATATGCCTCTACTTCATCCAAAGAGTAGCAATTAAAACAGTAGCCTGGAGATCTCACACAGAATTCAATGACATTTCTGCAGGTCATCAGTGGTTCTAGCTCTTGGGACTGTTGTTTGGATTCAGGAAAGAGCATTTTGGTACACATACCAGTGCACTTAATTTTAGCATTTTCTTTACATACATTAGCAAATGTGTGGTGTCCTTTGGATGCTACACATTTTCTTTGAACACTAAATAACCCCCAGATGTGTTTGGTGCAAGGTAGCATTGCTCTCACATGTACAAAAATGAAGGATGCTTCATAAATTATAGTATGGATTTTACATACAGTGTCTTGCATTTAAACTAGCTCTCAGATTCTGGCATCTATACCTGTGTGGCTGCAAGTTCCAGTGGGGAAACATCTTGGAGTGCTTTTCTTGAAGTACGAGGTAAAGTGTTATTTAACCAACTTTTTATTAACAAATGTAAATAAATACATGTAATGTTGATCCCCCAAATTGTCCATAATTATGCCATAAATATGTTTGAAATAATTTTCAGTCAGATTGGGAAGGGGGCTACTACATGGGCTTTAAGAAGAGGCCGCATTCTTGCAACAGAGTGGCATGATTGCAAGGGCTCAGTGCCTTCTCGCAGATGGGCCACTGGAGGATTAAATTAAGTCTCTTTCATATAAATGTAGAATCTGGAGGAGCTACAGTGAGCAAGACTCATGATGTCAATGAGCTTCCAGGACCCCCATCCAAACCACAGGTCACTGACGTCACAAAGAACAGTGTCTCGTTGTCTTGGCAAACAGGCATGACAGGCAGTTCACCTATCACATCCTATGTCATTGAAGCATTCAGGTACTGGTTTTCCCAGAATCATTTCACAATAATAATTTGGTCTAATAGCTAGCATACAGTAGTTACTTGACTGTTGTAGGATTAATCACCGGCAAAATTGATCAGTGTAAGCCACTATGTTTAATCGCTTAATCTATAGTAGAAGCTTAAGACTTGACATCAAACACTGCAGAGCCTGTTTTATAGGAATAAAGAGAACTTATGATGTTGTTACCTAATTTTGTATCCTCTCTGTATCGAGCGAGATACTCACCATTATTTTTCCTTATTGTAGCCAATCAGTGAGTAACAGTTGGCAGACAGTTGCTGATCACGTGAAGATGACCCAGTTCACTGTGAGAGGACTTAGACCAAACACAATCTATCTGTTCATGGTCAGAGCCGTCAATTCACAAGGACTCAGTGACCCAAGTCCAATAACAGATCCAGTACGGACTCAAGGTAAGGCTTTTAAAGGACTTAAATCAGATTCATTTGTTTAGTAATCCTACCTTGAATGCACTGATTTTTAAAGGGTTGTCTAAATTTGTTGGTTGCAAGCATGAATGCAATCACAGTGGCACTTGTGAGTCGTGTGATTATGTGACTCCCATGATTCCAGAGATCAGGAAATCAGAGGCAAAGCATTAGAACTCAAAACAGTTACTTAAGATGTGAATAAGTTATACTCCCAGTTCACAAAGATGAAAACCATCATGAAGTTTACATTTATTTATGCCTATTATTTATTTAGTCAATTTAGTGTTCTGTTATTATATATTTAGGCAATAAACACTTGGATAAACTGAATAATGTTAAACTCTAAGATGTTAATAGATTGTACTCTTATTTGTATTATATTCAAAAAATTGACATAACAAGTGCTGAAATTAATTATGTGTTTCTGGAAGCTTATTGTCACTTACAGATTATAGCAAGAATAAATCATGAGTGGTGTTTATAGAAATTAAATCATTAACTGACTCTTCCAATGCACAAGAACGTAAGAAAGAAATATTACATGGATTACCACAGTGACATGACATTTATTTTAACCTGATTACAGAAGAAGAAAACATCTAAAGCATTGTGCGGTGTAAAGCCCATGACTGCTTTTTGTTAGAATTGCAATTGTCTTTTTATCCACACACTATCATCACGTGGTCATCTTTACAGTTTCCCTTTGTACTCCATTGCCTTTTCATTTTGGCATTTCAAAGGATTTCCCTCCCCTCATGCTGTTTACTAAAATCGGTAATAATATTGTAGAAGTGTTCTTCCTCTTTGGATAATGGGAAATGCACTACAGTGAGTCAATCATTACAAAGTCTCTCCTCTTAAGTGCTGGGTAGTCTGAAAAAAGTACATAGCTTAAAATGAATGTATATAAATGTTTAATATTATGCTTCAGTGTATTCAACCTTCATGTGCACACAAAGGCTATTCAAAATGCAGTATTTGAAATAAAAAATAATTTGGCAAAACCTTTTTTTGTTGTTGCTGAAAACAAGGGCTTTCTATATGCAGAGACCTGCAGCAATGTAATCAATCCTCTTTTTTTCCTTATTGGATGCTCTTGTATGCAGCTTGTCCGTCTGTTCTGTATCAGTTAGTGCAGTCTGTGATATCTTACAGTGCATTGCATTTGACAGAAGGTTGCGTGCCACAAGGGAGCCTGTCACTTTGTCCCATAGTTTACTAGAGTAAACTAGAAGTCTATGCACATGGAAACTCTGCAAAAAGTCTCTTTGTCTGACATTAATATTCTAGAATGACTATGACCTACATTGCTGCGGATATTCCTAAATGACAAAAGTTACAGCCATGAAATATAATTATTATTATTTGCATTCATTTTGTGTCAACAATTTCCTAGGCCGGCCACTTTTTGTGTGTAAATTTTAATGCATTGTTTTTACTGTCAGTGAGGCCTGACAGTGTCGGAAAACGAGGGAGGACAAACACTCTCAGTTCTGACCAATAACCATGGATGTTGGCCAGCTTCAGGGCTGCTAAATTAAATCGTTAAGTGGTGGCTGACACCTCATAAAAAGGAATATGTTTTTTTTTTTCAGTTGTAATTAAACAATCCTCCCACACTTAGATTTTGGAGCTGTTCTTCGGGAAATAAGGGTATGAAATATTTTGCAGAGGCTGCTGTTGGATGGTTTTACTTTGGATGGTTTTGCTTCTGTTTTCTAAATGCATATTCAATCTGTTATATATATATATATATATATATATATATATATATATATATATATATATATATATATATATATATGTGTGTGTGTGTATTGCACATTATACACATACGTTATAGACGAAAAATAAAAGCCTTAATAATAGGATGTTACAGGTTCCTGCTGTTTATTTAAATACACTCAGAATTTACCTTCACATACTGTTGCAGCAGTTAGCTTTCATAATTTAGCTGTCACATTTTAGTTGGCAGTGACTAGTTAATATAGTCAGTGGGGTATCTTTTTCACAAACTTAATTTCAAGATCAAGGTATAACCAAAGATACTCCCATCAAAAATGCTTCTTGTTGGATTCTTACAAAAAGATTAAGTTGCTTTTATCAAATCTGTTTCTAAATTACTGTATACATCAGCATTGTGTTATTATTCCATCATAAGGGTATACAGTAAAGACACACATACTTATGTCACAGTTTTACATAACTCAAGAACCACTTATCCAGTTGGGATGTAAATACTTACAACAATGTGTATCGCTGTTCTTATAGTGACAGAATGTGTCAGTGGTTTTGCTTGAATTTTCTGCTTGGGAGGCAATCCTTACTAATAGTTTTCAACATTAGTGACCCACTACAGCCCACAATATTACACTATGTTAATAATACTCCAAACCCAGTTTTGGACTTTTGCACATTATATTCAGCCCATATATTTGTTGACCATCCCTAATCCAAAACACTAACTCCATGGGCATGCTGATTAGTTGTTGACAACCCCATACAATGCCCTAGTACCAACCTGGTGTGCGTGTATTTTTACCTGTCTTAACTGTTAACTTGTATCATGTACACAGATATCAGTCCACCAGCACAGGGAGTGGATCACAGGCATGTGCAGAGAGAGCTGGGGAGGTGATTGTACGACTGCACAACCCTGTTGTTCTTACACCGACCACCATTCAAGTTACTTGGACTGTAAGTTACACTACCCTATAGCTTTGGTATCCGATATTACACTATTTTAAGTTAAAAAATGGGCATAATGGGCATTTAGCATTTTTATAAGTCTACATGTTTTTTTAACTGTTAAGTAGCGTACAATACACATAGCTGAGGCATGACATCATAGGTTGTCTGCCTTCAGTGATAGAATGCCTTCAGTTCAGTTCTGGCAGTGTGAAAGACATACAGTACAGATTGAAAATGAAACCAGCTAATATAAAAATCATTTATTCTTCACGTTGAAGCACTCAAGAGTGCTTTTGTTTTTATTAGCAGGAAATACACTGGCATTTAATCATCATTTAAATACACTGGCATTTAATCATCATTTCCTTTTCTGTAACAGTCCTGAGTTCCCTAAAACATTCAATTAATGAAAGTCTAACACGAATAGAAACAATTTTCCTGATTTACAGACGCCTCTTCAACGAAAAAGCAGCTGCTTAATGTCCTCCTTAAAAACACAGCTCACTTCTTTCAGTTAACCAGCTATTACTGTGAGTTATAGTCATCCTTTGGTACATAAATTAAAGTTTGCCTTAAGTAAATGGAGCTAAGTTGAGAAAACAGACACTTAACATTTTCACATTGCATGGCATGTCACTTCTATCTTGACATGGACACATCTACATTTTCTGACATCAAAACAGTTCTGCTGACCAGCATTCATCTCTCTTTTGTGACATTTAGTTCCGATATCTGCCTTTAAAAAGTAATCTTCCAGCTTGTTATAAAAGTATGTCCTTAAAACAGATTTGGATTTTGTTTGGATTTTTCATTGAAATAAGTTAATATCAATTTAATAATGCATTACATTCAACACTTATTTCTATAATCATAGTTGTTTTAAGGACATAGTTTTATAACACGCTGGTCTGTTCATGGTAAATTCATGCTAACACTTGGCTTGAATGAATTTAGAGTGGAATGTATGATTAATTAACATTTACTTTAGAGAAATGTGATTAATTTCGATGCAGTTGCATTCTTATTAATAAAATATCAGTATAAAGAATTACTAAAATTACATCCATATATTTTTACTGGATAAACACAGAAAAATAATACAAATAAAATATAAATAAACATTCATATTTGTACTGTACTATGCAACCATTTTGCCAGATTGCATTGTTTTATTCATGATAGTATAAAAAATAATCAAAATTTGCAAAAATCGGTTTTTGAAGTCTGCTTTGTAAAGTTGTAAGTTGTACAGTAAGAGTCAAAAAATACAGAAAAGAGTAATAAACGTATTTGCCCAAATATGCTCTGAAACGACTGCTTTTATCTAAAACATCTGGGTAATTAATTCTTAAGCAGTTCATCTGTGCTTCAATGTTAACTGAACAAATCATATAATCACATCAACGTATTGAGAACCGTAAACTATAACACTCATGTACAGTACAGTAGCAGAGCAGATCATACATAAATTATTCAGTGAAATCAGTCAAAAGTGTAGTATTTCTCAATTACACTGTAAACACCCACACTTATTAAGCATCTCTTATGAACTAGTAACTGAAATGTGTTGATACTTCTAAACAAGACATAACAGTTTAGGGGTCTGATATATTTAGAGCAAGGTATAAAATGCCTTTTCATGTTTTAAACATTGTACCTTAACTGTCTATTCTTTTTAACATACTTTCCAACACATTAGATTCTTATTAACCGAGTATCCCTCATCTAAAGTGTATTGCATCTTGCTTGCTGTTCACAGGTTGACCGGCAATCTCAGTTTATCCAAGGCTATCGAGTGATGTACCGACAGACTTCCAGCCTGTCCTCTCCTTCCAGCTGGCAGAGTGCGGATGTGAAAGTACCAACTGAGAGGAGCACTGTGCTGTCCAACCTCAAGAAAGGCATTGTATATGAGATCAAGGTTCGGCCATATTTCAATGAATTCCAGGGGATGGACAGTGACTCCAAGTCCGCTCGTACAACTGAGGAAGGTAGGTTCTGTTAAGCAAGAAAGCATCAGTGTGTATAGGGGTGAGAGATACGCATTACACATTGCATTTTACAACAGAACAGGAAGATACATAAAAAGAGGTACTCATGATGCACTATAAAAAAATAAACCTATACCTCTGTCCCTAATCAAGTAAAATGTTTACTGAAATGCAAGTTTGTATTGTCTGCTTACCTACAGTGCACCAGGTGGTATCCCTAAACTAGTAGAGATTGAAATGTTGACACTTTAATGTATATTAGCTTTATAAGGGGAAGAACCTTTAATTATTTAAGTCTTTGCACAAAAAAACATTAGGTATGGTAGGCACTTTATTGATATTATGCATGATTGCCATGATCTATGTGGCAAAATTCACATGTAATCTCCAGATACAACCTTTCTATGTCCCAACGATTGGGATGTGTTATAGTATTTACTTTAGAATGTTATAGGACTCTACATTGACTACTTTTATTTTCTTGAACCAGTATTTCCAACTCTTTAACATACATCACAGTCTCTTGAACCAGTTGAACACTAACAAACTACCAGCTCTGACAAACCAATATTGCTGGAAATCCCAATAGTAACAGGTAACAGACTGCTTGCCTAGTGGTAGAGTTTATGACATTCTGTCCACCTTGCCGTCAGACTCAAATGATTTATTTTGCTGTGTACCACATTTTATTGAATTCTGATTTGCCTCATTACATTCCATAAAGTGCATCTATTTGTGAGGCAGATAGACTACTGCTCTCACGCTGGGTGCACATAGCACCCCCTTTTATTATTATTATATATATAAAAAAACATGGAAAACGTACATTTGCTAAGAATGCCACTAGCACAATCGGCAATCTATTACAGCAAGGGGATGGTTAATGTCCCTGAAACCTGACAGGACCATGTATTTTCTTACAACGCTGTACAAAACTTTTTAAAGGCTACTTCCCTGTGTGCATCTTTCCAGTGGGGGTTTAAGCTCCCATGACCAACAGATTCATACAGTCTTATCTCTTGTTTGGTAGATAAATATAAGCTTAGCCATATCAGTGGTCTACGACACTCAAACAAATAGTACTGTCACCAGCCAGCTGTACAATATAGATATTTTGGTTTTAAGTAGCACAAGAAAAAGATTTAGGTTAGTTGTTAGTGCTTGTATGCCTAAATAATGAAACATAACAATAAAACTACAGACATTTCAACATGTCTTTCTCAATATTTAAGATATTTATCTCAGATATATTCAACACTAGTATCTTATGAACACATTGCTGCCCAAAATTATATCTTTGTACCAAAATTCTAAAAATGACAGACTATTATACAACAACATCATGATAGAATCTGAATACTTACATGTAATCCCTGTGTTTCTCTAACAAGGACATTTTGAAGGCGTCTCCCTATGTGGAATTCAGTGTTGAATATATTGCAGTACATACATATCCAGTACAAAATTGGGCCCAAATGCATTCAAATAAATTGTATATGATGATTGTTGTATATTTGAGATTTGTTTTTCATATTCCAGATATATTTCCTAAAACATACACATAATCAAACAAATAAAAAGATATCAAGTGCTTCCAGATCTGTGGATTCCTGTATTATGATGTTTTTAAAATCGTTTTGTTTTTTTTCCCTCCCTGTCTGGCTCTGCTGATTCCACTATTTAATTTAGAACATTAAGCTCCAAGTCTTAGCATGGCCTGCAGCAGAAACTGCAGACAAGAACCAGGGAGTTGTAGATTTATTAGGAATTACTGTACAGAGAAGCCTGGCATGATTAAAATTCCTGTAGTCCATTAATGCAATTAGGTTTTAAGTAGAGTAATCCAGACAGATATTGTTAAGCATGGTATGTCCTTCATTATCCCTCAAGGGATACCCTTACTGTTTTCTGAAATACAGGAATGTGTATATATATATATATATATATATATATATATATATATATATATATATATATATATATATATAGTAGAACCTCATTTATCCGACCCAATTCTTCTGTGACTTCAATTATCCACGGCTCTCTGATGAGTTGTATCTCTGAAATACAGAACATTATTGCCATTTAGCACCAAATTGGACAACAGTAACTGTGACGATTACAGTGGCAGTGAGGAAGTAGACGCCAAGACAGCAGTGCTACAGATGCGAGGATTAATTTCTTGGTATGAACACAAGGATGCCGATTCTGTAAAATGTGTTCTCCTGAGGCAGTTACTTAGTGAAGCCCAGCAAACATATTTTGCCTCACTGAAACAAAAGACTATGATGGACTTTCTCAAGGTTCAAAAGAACTACTTGCTGCAATGAATTGTTTAAAAAAAGCTGTTACGAAAAAGAAAAAAAAAACTTCTGTTGGTACATATATTGTTGAAATGTAAGAGAAGTTAAAACTACACAGCAGGCTTGTTTATTTAGTTTTAAGGTAATGCATACATAGATAAGAGAATTGTATTTTTTGTTTGAAATCAACAATAAGAAGAAGAAGAAGAAGAAGAAGAAGAAGAAGAAGAAGATTACACAACTTGGCAATTATGTGTTAATGATTAGGAAATGTAGTATTCATTTTAATATAAGACACTGATAAAATTAAAATTAAAATACAACTATAAATGTGCAAAGGCTTCAACCAAACTTATCTGCTTCAGTTTGCTCATTACTACCACTAAATAAACAGTACAATCCTATAAGCTTAAAATGTCTGTTTCGCTTTAGCCAATCACACAAGATTATATGTGAGTCCACACTTATGAAGACGAAATTTTGCAAACCCATGGTACGCATCATGCGTAACGTGCATACAGCTGCGGGGGCCAATGATTCAGATGGTGTGGAGCCCCCAAAAATTACCTAGCTAGAAATGTACTTTTTCTAAGTAGACATGTGTCACAGTTTGGTGGCCATTTGTCTTCCACTTCCTTGGCCTTGTGAAGGAAACAAATTGAGTTATTTTTGGTTGCATCCTGAACAGATGAGCAGCGATTTGAAGTCTTGGACATCTGTAGGAAGAAGCTGAAAGCTGGAACAATTGACCTGTCAGGAATCAGGCACAGTGTTTTTTTTTTGCGAGCCAGCAGCAAGGGAAATGAGAAAATGGTTTAAACAACAGAAAAGGGCTGTCTGTAAACATGTATAAAAGGCACACTTTCAAAGGTACAGATGAAACCGATACTGTGTCTTATTCAGAAGCTGGTGTTTAATAACTATTGAACTTTTTGTGTAATTTTGTTTAAATTGGCCTTTGACTGACCCCACTTACTTAAAACAGTGAATACATATCTATTAATAAAAGCAGTGAGATTTTATAGTCCTTAGGCCAATGGTACCAGGTAGATCAAGTCTATATTCATAACTGTAAAATATATTAAGAACACAGAAAAAACTAAGTCCAGTGGTTTTGATGCTCTTCTTCATTGTCATATAAATAAAAAAAAAAACGTGATCAAAATGTGTTTAAATCTTCAACACAGATTTTCAAAGCAGACATTGTATAAAATATATTTATTAATTTATCCTGGGCATCTTTTTTAAAATTTAGAAATAGAAAATGCTGTTGTTTATTGGTTCTGCATATTCTTACCTGCTTAATTTATTTCCTTGTCGTGTGCCTCTTCATAAAGGTATTTTTCAAAGTTGTCAGCGCTACATGGCTCATGCATATTCAGGCCTATGAGGAGTGTGTATTTTTCCTATTCGCTGCTTGCATTTTCGCTATTTAAGCAAAATGAACGCTCCAGCAACTGGATTAATGTCTTCATTCCATTTGCTTCATCTACCTGGTGCAGCCCCGAGTGCCCCTCCTCAGTCTGTCACTGTCCTGACAGTGGGGAACCACAACAGCACAAGCATCAGCGTCTCCTGGGACCCTCCCTCCCGACCACCAGAATGGAATCATCCAGGAGTACAAGGTACTGTAGCCATAGAGTATGGGAAAAGTACATTCCTTATTTTTCTCACACACATATATTGTGAACAATACACAAAATAGATGTATAAAAATATGCAGGTTTTATTTCTATTTGTAAATGATGTATTCTGTTTTATATGCAGTATTGTACAGTCATTTTATTCTTTACTAATAAATCTGATATGTTCCCCATTTAAGGAATTTAACATGTTCAGTTTTTTTCTCATATGATCTGAATAGATTTAGATATAAACATACCAAAAAAAAAAAAGAAAAGAAAACACCATTCATTACTGAAACAAATTGGTTCTGTATAAAAAGCATTGTTTTTTCATGCAAACTAAATTCATTATACTAAAAGTTTTGAAATGAATATAAAATATCCAGTGCCCTCTGTTCTGTGTCTACTACAGTATGTCTTCCAGATACTTTCTTAAAACCCATTTTAGGTTAAGATCGCATTTGGATATTTCTACTGTATTTATATATTTGGAGCTATTTTCCTTCCTTTTAGATTTGGTGTCTTGCCAACGAGACTCGATTTGACATCAATAAGACGGTAGATGCAGCTATTCGCTCTGTGGTTATTGGGGGGCTCTACTCTGGGATCCAGTATCGTGTTGCTGTGGCAGCAAGCACCAGTGCTGGAGTGGGAGTCAAGAGCGAGCCTCACCCAATTATTATTGGTTAGTAGAAAAATGACAGAAAGGATTTGCTGAATGGTGTATCTCTCAACTTGTAAAAACATTTTATAAAAATCGGTCACTATGCAACAAATGTGGAATAATATTGTAATGTCTACTCCCTCCACTTTTTTGTATTTAAGTGATCAAAAGTTTATAAATAAGTGTCAGATATTGCCAGAAAAAATAGGTGCATTCAGTTACTTTCTGTGTTCATCCAATGGTTTATTCTGAGCTAAAACATCAGCAAAGCTATACATTATTCTACTTGTAGAAGTCATCAGGGGATTTGGCCATATCAATAATCCACTTTAATATCCTCACCATGTACTATATACATTTCAGGCTGTATATAAGCAATTAACAATACTGAAAAGAAACCATTGTAATATCCTTAAGAAACCCTAACAGGACCATTAGCAGATACCAACATCCCAGATACAGTATAGCAACAACATGTTTTTGGAATAGATACTGCAGTGATGCAGATACAGCCACAATATGATAAGGAAGTAAGGTAAGAAGTAAAGACGGAGGCTAACTATTCAGTCTATTAACATGCTAAATATAAAATGTTCAGTTGGTATGCCTTCTGTAATGAACAAACATCCTCAAGCTTTAGAAGAACATTATGAAGATAGAAGTCTTTGGCCATAATGACTCTTAATAATAAAGCCATTACATCACTAAGCGCATGGCCTGCTCTTGGTTAAAAGTGCTGCCCGAGTATTAATCTATGGAACAGCTGCAAAGTTTCACAGTAATGGATACAATCAGACCTGATGTGTCTAATTAATTCCTGTCCAGCAAATTAGCTTTGTTCTTTATTACTCGTCAATGGGAGGAAGCCATTATATATATATATATATATATTTTTTTTTTTAATTTGTTTTTTTGTCATTGGGGACAGTGGAGCGTTGCAGGTCAGAGACTTCCCTTGCTTTGTGTGTTAATTAGACAAAGTGACAGCATTGTTATAAAAAGTCTTCAGAGTAATCAAGCCACATCTCAGATTTTCCTTCTGCACCATTTGATCAATAATCTAACACAGTTATAACGTTTAATTATAAGGTGTTTTACTGAATACTTAAACTGTAATCTTTTTAAGTACCTCAGCAAATTCTACAGTGAAGAGAATGGAAGCAGTGGCTGGTGTACTCAAAGATGAACACTTTTGAACAGCATGCTAAATACACAATGTTAGTGTTGGTTGGTGGTAAGGTTACTTTTTTTGAACCATCAAGGAAAACTTTGGGCAGTGTATCAAATTCAGTAACCTGAGACTTTAAAGAGATGTTAAAGGCCATGGAGCAGGGATGTCAATGTACATCTCTTACGATAGCCAGTCGCAACGTGTGGCTTTCACACCATGCTAAAGTGTTGATAGATGGTGCTATTTAGGTTAACCCAAGGCAGTATTGGAGCCTGTCATATTCTGGCCAGGAGTCAGTATATCCATGTTTGAGCCTCCAACACCTTATTATTTTTGCCCATGGCCTAACAACTTAAAATAACAAGGTATTATTGAGTGGCCGTGTGATGACATATCATCCATTCTGACCTGGCATAAGATTTTCCCCCGATTTGTCTTTTCTGCAGGGAATTTCAAAGATGTCATTATGAGTGGAGCTGGGAGCAACAACAGCATCACTGAGCAGATCACAGATGTTGTCAAGCAACCTGCTTTCATTGCAGGCATTGGAGGTGCTTGCTGGGTCATTCTAATGGGCTTCAGTATCTGGCTGTACTGGCGCAGAAAGAAAAGAAAGGGTCTCAGCAACTATGCAGGTAAGCAAAATAGTGGCATTCAAATAGTGACGGATTCCATTTTCTCGAAAGCCGAGGAATGAGTCTTGTAATATTGGTAAATTTAAAATAAATATTTTGCTGCTCTTTTAGGAACTCATTGCTACTTTCCTGACTTAGTGGTTAGTCATGCTACTTAAATTGGAGGAAAAAATATGTTACAGAAATAGATGGAGTAGCACAATAAAAAAATAAAACACAGGGCATCTGCTGTTCTTTTTAGTATTAGTTCTCAGCATCTGATGGCTAACATGTTTTTGACCATTGAATTTGATGTGCGTCATTCCTCTTTACTTCCAAAACGGGAATGTTTCTTCTCGCATGAAGTTAAAAAATCTCAAGGACACTCTGAGATGTTGTTTAATTTACCAACCCTTGCCAGAAGGTGACCTAATATTTATTGAGAATAAATGTTGGACCTTGGTCCCAAAAACAAAAAGAGAACCAAATACAAAGAATTTAAAAATGTTTAACAAAATTGCTTGTATGGAAAGTGTTTAGAATTAAAACCATTGGGAGAAGCAAAAGGAAAGATTAAAATGGACCCTTGTGTTCCACAATCAAAGCCTATCCCTGACTAGCCACGCCACACATACACATACACATGCACATTCACATGCACGCACTCTTTGTTTCAAGATGTAGACATGTGAACAGTCGTGTTTCACTAGTTTTAGCAAAGCCTTTACCACTTAACATTTACTGTCTCATTAAACACATAACCCTTCCCCTCAGTCTGACATAAAGAAACGCTATTCTAACAACAAAAGACATTAAAACTAGAAGCCACTTTAAGCGACATGAAAAGTTACTGATAAGGGGGATGGTTATGCTAATACATGTAATATCTGGTCATCTTATAGCTCTGTATTTAAAAATGAATAAATGTACACTGCTCATGTCTACCACACTATGCATCTTTCTTTAATCTCTGATGTCTCACTGCCTGCTTTCTAGCTAAAAACCAATTCACTGCGATTGGCTGTAAATGTAGATCTACCTTACCAGGGTCTTTTAACTCATGACTTCTCTGTCTTCTTGCTTTACAGTTCAGTCCTTCACCTTCACCCCTGCAGGTATTGTCCATTTGTCTGTCTTCCACTGTACCTCACTTGCATAGCATGTGAGGCACTAACTGTCATGTAACATAACCATTTGTTGTGTGTAAATACATCCTTGAACCCAAACGTTATAGTAAATGTCTTGCCCCTTTATTCTCCATCAATGTTCTTTTATTGTAAGTATGTGTTGGGTATTTTTTTTAAGAAAACATTGCAGGAATGGTTTATTCACCATTACAAGACAACCCGTAGATGCAGAACAGAATTAAGTTCACAGACTAAATAAGAACAATTTGTGTTATGACTGTCTCCGAACTAATTATTTGTTGTCAATTCTCCACTACACTGTATAATCTACCGCTTCAGCATGATTAGGAATAAGCTTAACCTTATGTTAAAATGTGGAGATTCTATTAGAAAATAGAACACTCTACAGGAAATGTAGGGACTAGATGGCATAATGGGCTGCTTCAATGGAGGCCTGGCTTGAGTTAGGAAGTCTCAATTTAGCTCACAGTATATATTAGAGCACAAAGCCACCACACAATTGTTTTGATTTGGAGAGTCATTGATTTGTTATTTTAGTGATCATTTCAAAATATTCAAAAGTTATTTTGGCAATGAAAGAAATAAAGAAAAGTGTACTTCAAGTGAGAGAAGCCCACATGACCCAAGATAAAAGCCTGACACCCACAACTGAGACCTGGCTTATTGCACTGGGTGGAGTGATTAATGATTGAGGAAATATGTTAATCTCCAGAATTGAAAGAGTTAATGTGTCATTGTGTGTAAAACAGAAAACATCATAAATAAGAATGAAGCAAAATGAGAAGGGGAAAATTATGATATGCACAAAATTTCACGCACCGCTCCTAAAACTGTCAAGCCAAGCAGAGTAAATCATTTGACAGAATCATCCAGAGGCAGGCGGAAGATTTGATGGAATTTTTATTTGCTGATTATCTGCTCTCAGTTAATGCTTATTAAAGAGGATTAATCTGTATTCATATTTGAGAAACTGCTTATCAGCAGGCAGAATGAACCATGTCTGGGTAACATTAAAGTTCTCATTTGTGGTGGGGAAATGTGGCCAAGTAGAGATAGGAACATCTAAGATTTCTGAAGGCCCACTTGCTGAAATGTCAACCCATTCTATACCTTTCACTGTCTCAGTTTTGTAAGAAATGTTGTACTTGCATGCCCCTGTTTTTTGTGTCAAACAGAATAGGCACAATATTTTTCTTTCTTTCTATTTTACTTAAATGGAATATTTTTTACTGGCCATTCCCTTTTTAAAAACAGGCTACGGTCACAAGCTAAGTGAGTTTGCTAGTCTAAGCTCAGTCGCCTTTGGCAATTGCTCCAGATGCATTAAGTTAACTCTAAATTTCTTACCAGCACGATGGTTTCACAGACAGGTCAGGGTTGGGATGCTTTAACAAGGCAGTGGGGAAAAAGCTACACTGTAATTTTCTTTTCAATAACTCTTTTACATTTCACCAGGCATAAGCCTGTCATCCGTAGATAAAAATACAATTTTTCTTAGCTTTTGAATAAAATACACCTAACCACAGAGTGAAATTACCCATTTAAACAGCAACTACATATTGCAATACTTGTTTCATAGTCTCTGTGCACAATGGGCAGGATTTTCAAAAGGTCGTAAATGATAACTCCAGTGTTAATCAAGAAATCGGTATACTGCATTGATTTTGACATTATCAATCAGTCGTTATGCCTATTTCGTTATTAAATAATCGTGCTAATGTGATTTATAATATTATGTTGATTTACAAAATAATGATAACACGTTAACGAGCAGTGCTTCTTGCGACTATTTCATTTGTTTGCGTGGGAATTTAAAAGGAAATCTGTGTTAATTGTCACAAATTAGCAGGAGTTAATTTGCACTTGGAAAAGGAGGGTTTTAATTAGGAGGGTTTTAACTGTGTGCATATAAAATGTTCTTATAATACTGTAAGTGTTCGGTGGCTACTTCTAATCATGTTGAGTTTATTTATTAAGGAGGCAAGTACCAGAGAAAATGCATGATTAGAGGAATTCACCGAACAATTAATTCTCAACAAATTGTGTACTGGGTTAGGGAGTTTTATCGTAATTTTAAAAGCTTAATAAATATATAATGAAGTGTTACATACATGGTATACATGTATAATAACTAACAACTACAAACACAAATGGCACTTCAAACGTATTTATTTATAGCCTACAATAATACATACTAAAGTACAAACAAAAGTAAATTCCAACCAAGCCTACATAGCCTACACTTCATGAGCTGACAAGTGTACCACACCTGCCACCCCATCCAAAAAAGGGGAAAAAGGTAAATAAAGCTGTGGCAAAATATCCCCAAAAGAGGGTAAACAACTAGTGGGATTTAATTTTTTTAAATGTATTTTTATTTTAAATCCGTGCCAGAGCTCCCAGGGGCGGCGCACAATGGCGCCGCCGGGGCTGGGGGTGCTTAGGTCGGCCAGGGTGACCTCGGCTCACCGCACACCAGCGACTCCTGTAGACTGGCCGGCCGCCTGCGGGCTTGCCTGTAAGAGCTGTTTTCCTCCTATGCTGTAGCTCTGGGTTGGCTGCATGGCAGGCTTGTAGAGTGAAAAAAGCGGTCGGCTGACAGCACACGCCGGAGGACAGCGTGTGTTCATCTTTGCCGCTCCGAGTCAGCGCAGGTAGCGGGGGCTGAGCCTAAAAAACAATTGGACATTTCAATTTCAATTTTGGGAGAAAAAAAAAATCAATTGGCGACTACTAAATTAAAAAAAAAAAAAAACACAACATACATTGTTAGAGATTCTAATGACAGAAACTGACACAGAAAATACAAGCAATAATATCAGAGACATTTCTTTCCATGTCCTTTGGAACAACTGATAGCATTACCTGTGATGAAGCAGTTCTGTCTGTAGAAATGTGACTTCATTGACCCTGTCACCCCCAGAAGAATGCCTTGAGGCCTGAGAGTAGAACACAGCCTGGCAGTGGCAGCTGTGTGATAAGGCAGGCAAGCTGACAAGGAAAGATGACTACTGAATTTTAATACACAAATACCTTCATACATTTTTAAAATGTTTTTCATGAAATAATATATAGTTGTTGTGTAAAACCCTTGGGTGTAATTTCTTAGTGTTTTTTTTTTCATTGAATAACACTATTTTTCTTCTGCATTCATGGTTTATTAGAATACATGTCAAAGTACTTCATTAGCTTTTTTTTGATAGAGAAAAAACAGTTTAAGCAGCACTTCAGAACAAAGGGCTGTAAATAAATTCAAGTGAGGGTTGTGTATTGTATCTAGGACCTAATATTGTTTGTAAAACGTATCATGAAAATGTACATACAGGCCAAATGTGTTTTGTAAACTTTCAAAGCCTTGTAGATGTATGACAGCGAGACTAAAATATTATGTTTTTCTATCCTTTTTTCTTGCAAATGAAGTAACCTTTCAGCGAGTGGATGGAGGCATGATGAGCAATGGGAGGTGAGGAAGAAATTATTCTCTTTTTCTCTACCGTACAATGAACATAAAATGAGTTCATAACTATCACTCTCACTAGGGTGACCAGCCATCCCAAATTGACCAGGACTGTCCCATTTTCCCATCAGCTGTCCTGGTGTCCCAACATTTGTTCGAAAAAGTCCCTGTTTACAGCCCCAGATAGCACTCCCTACGTCAATTACATAAACAATTAAAATATGGTTCCAAAATATGATTTTTCATATAGGTTACTATACTAAATTCAAAGTATTTTATTTATTTATTGCATTTATATAGCACTTTTTATACAAAAGTATCGCAAAGCACTGTAAAACAGAAAAAAATAACTGACCACAATACATTTGTATAGCATGTCACACATACTACTTCCACCATTTAAATAGCAGTATACACATAATAATACAAACGCAGCAATTTTAAAGTTACATTAAAACCCACTAAGATAAGAAAGCCATTTTATAAAAGTCTGTTTCTAGTCTTGACTTGAAAACTGTAACAGTCCCAGCTTCCCTGACAAAAGAAGGCAGAGCATTCCATAATTTAGGAGCTCTACAAGAAAAAGCCCTACCTCCCATGTTGCTTCGAGGAATAACCAGCAGCCCCACATCCTGTGATCTCAGAGTGTGGTTTGAAGGATAGGGGTCAATAACTCCTGCAAATAACTAGGTGCTAATCCATTCAGGGCCTTGTAAGTTAACAGCAAAATCTTGAAATCAGTTCTATACTGCACAGGGAGCCAGTGTAAAGAGGCCAAAACAGGCGTAATATGTTCACTTTTCCTGGTTTTAGTCAGAATTCTAGCAGCGGTATTCTGAACAAACTGCAAGCAGGATACCATACGTTTTGGGACACCAGAAAAAAAGTGCATTACAATAATCAATTCTAGATGAAACAAAGGCATGCATTAGTCTCTCGGCTTCAGATATGGAAATAATTGATCTAAGTTGGGCTATATTTCTCAAATGGTAAAAACATACTTTAGTAACTTCCCTAATAGGAGTCTCTAATGATAGATCAGGATCAAAGATGACCCCCAAACATTTAATTTCTAGTTTAAGTTTTGATGAGAGACTGCAAGAGTCGAGCTCATGTAGTTCCACATTTCCTTTTAGTTGATTCTGTGATCCTACTAGCATAACCTGTTTTATCTGAATTCAACATTAGAAAATTCTGTGACATCCAATGCTTGAAGTTTGTAAAGCAAGTAGCTAATAAAACCCAGGAAGAAGAAATTCCTGGTTTTAGGGACAAATATAGCTGGGTATCATCAGCATAGCAATGGAAGTTCACTCTGTGTCTGCAGATAATGTCACATAACAGTAGCATATATAATTAAAACAGCAAGGGACCTAGAATGGAGCCCTGTGGAACACCACAGACACCTTCCGATAATGCCGATTTTACCTCCCCAATTGAGATGAACTGAAACCTCAGAACATCAGAAAGATAAGATTTGAACCAGGATAGGACAAGGCCAGACAGTCCTACTGTGCTTTCAAGATGATTCAGTAGGATGGAATGGTGTACAGTATCAAAGGCAGCATTTAGATCATGAAGAGTTAATACTGATGGAAAGCCCTAGTCAGAGCTTATCAGCCGATCATTCACAACTCTGACAAGGGCCGTCTCGGTGTTATGTGCAGCACGTAAACCAGACTGAAACTTCTTGACTATACCATTAAGAAATGTTTGCAATTGAATTGCAACAACTCTCTCTAGAACATTATCTAAGAATGGTAGGTTGATATTGGCCTATAGTTATTGAAGACTTTAGGGTCCAAATTGTGTTTCTTAACTCTTTGCAGTCCAATTACTTTGACCCTGTCTGGTTGGTCAGGTCTTATTTAATTTTGGGGAACAAAGTAACACTTTAGACCATGTGCTGTTCAAATTGAATGAAAGTGACTTTATTTACATAAAACATTTTTCAAATCACTATATAATCAAAGTGATACTCTGAGGAAAGAAAACTATATCAGTTTTTTCAACCAAAAACAAGTCTTTATTCATTTTTTTACTATTTATATGAGTGGACCATTGCAAAAAAACCTGTAAAAAAAAATCACAACATTATTGTTTTTGTCGAGTTAGAGTGATTTTAGAGCAATCACTCAGGACAAAGAAAGAAAACAAAGAAAACAAGTAATTAAAAAAAATAACTAAAAACAAATTGGTATGCATTTTATAACTATTTATTTGAGAACTGGCAAGATGATCAGAAATAGTAAGATCTAGGTTTATGACGTTCTTAACAGCTAAATCAAAAATATTACCAGATCTAAAGTATGACCACGATTATGTGTAGGACCTTTGACATGCAGGATACAATCTAAGGAATCCAGTAGCCTCAAAAATTCCAAGGAGTTAGAATCAGAATCAATGTCAACATGAACGTTAAAATCACCCAATAATAGAATCCTATCATATTTGACTGTCAATATAGATAGCAGATCCCCAAATTCAGTCAGAAATGGCAGGTTTGACTTAGGTGGTTGATAAATATTTACAATATGAACAGGTAATGGACTGTTTAATGCTAAGGTTAAAAGATGAATAACCTTCAACAATTTCCTGTTTGATTCTAAGTTCACTACGGAAAACAGTAGCAAGTCCACCTCCCCACCCAGCAGAGCGAGCTTTCTGGAAAAAAAGAATAGTTAGGTGGAGAAGCCTCAGTCAGGGAAACGTTGTCATTCAGTCCAAGTCGGTCCATTTTTCAGTTAGAGAGAATATCAACATTGTAATCCTGAATAAAATCAATAATTAACAGAGCCTTATTAGCCAGAGACCAGACATTAAATAAACCTAGGTGTAAATTGGTCCAATCAAGAGCATGTGATTGAGCAGGGGTAATAGGAATTTGAAGGTTACTGTAGCACACACCTCTGTGTTTACTCAGTTATTATTATTATTTGTTTATTTAGCAGACGCCTTTATCCAAGGCGACTTACAGAGACTAGGGTGTGTTAACTATGCATCAGCTGCAGAGTCACTTACAATTACATCTCACCCGAAAGACGGAGCACAAGGAGGTTAAGTGACTTGCTTAGGCTCACACAATGAGTCAGTGGCTGAGGTGGGATTTGAACCGGGGTCTCCTGAGTACAAGCCCTTTTCTTTAACCACTGGACCACACTGCCTCCTACTCAGTGGGTAGCGGGAATGGCAGGATACTTTAACCTGAATTTTACATTTCTCTTTAGATTCCCTCCCCTCCCCAGTTCCTAGTTTAAATACCTTGCTAGGTGGTGTTCGATGTTATCAGCTAGCTTTCTTGCCCCTGACCTATTAAGGTGCAGTCCATCTTTCCTATAATATCTATTTATTTTCCAAAAGCAATCCCAGTTGTTTATAAATCCCAGCCCTTCTTGCACATACCAAACAGTCAGCCAAATATTTAAGGCCCTAATTCTACTGAATACTTCATCCCCACCACCAACAGCAGGTAATAGACCTGAGAGAATAATTCTGCATCCTAACTTTTTCAGCTGTCTTATCAGAATCTCAGATTTTCTGTTCCTTATATTTGTACCAGCATGTGCAATGACCACAGCCTCTTTTTTGTGATTTAATAATCTGTGCACTCCTGATTCAATATCCTTTGCTTTTGCTCCAGGGAGGCAGATAACAACCCTATTTACGGGATCTTTATGGCTAAAATCACAGTCGACATAGCGTATAATTGAATCACCTACTAACAACACCTCACCCTGTTTTCATCCAGCATTAGGTCGTCATTGCTCAGTGCTTGGAATCTATTAGCTAGATCAATCTCCTCTTTATGTTGACTGCTTGGTGTCATCCTCCTCTTTGTATTTTTTCTAACAGTTACCCAGTCCCCACTCACTTCCTGCCTTTCACCCATATTTACTTTCTCAGGTCCCTCTACACATACAGTTCCACTGTCATGCTGTGGCACATGGAGCAGGTGCATTTATAAAGTTAAAATCAGTTCAGTATGCAAAACCAGGGTGGAAAGTAATGAAGTAGAAATACTTTGTAACACTACTTAAGTATTTGTTTTCTGTACTTTACTTAAGTACTTTATTTTTGGGATATTTTACTTTTACTCAAGTACGTTTGTTTAGAAAATATTGTACTTTTTACTCCACTACATTTCCCAGAAGCATCTCGTTACTCGTTCTTTCAGCACGCTGACTTTGTGCTGGCCAGGATTCTGATTGGGTAAAGCAGAGTCGCATGCGCAGTGCCTGCTTACTTTGATGATGACATTGTATGTTGATGCCCAACCAGAAACTGTTTTGATTTTTAAAATAACCAATCAACAAACACAACGTTTAGCTGCTGAGGATGCAGTAGTAGTTTAGAAGAGTAACAGAAATCTACAAGCAGTTTCAAAACAGGATTTCACATTTTTAACATTTTATTCTAGAATTGTTTCATGAATTGTGTTTCATTTATGAATAAAGGTTGTGACTAAAATTTAAATTCCTTTATTTGCACTTCTTGCAAATAAAGTTTCCCTTAAATTCAGATGTGTTGACCAAGAAATACAGATCAAAGCACGCATTTCAGGAAGTATGCAAAATGATAGAAATGAAGGGTATAAATAGCAGTATAGGGAAAGAAGTGGTGCAGTAGTCAGGGGTTGTTGTTTTTTTAATATTAGTTTAATGTGAAAATATTAATAGTGATAAATAAGAAGCATTCTTTAAAAAAATAAGTATAGTATAGTATAGAATAGTATAGTATAGTTTTAAAACTATTTTTAATCTACATGTCCCAGTTCTGAGCTTTGAAAATCTGGTCATTCTAACACTCAGCTACTGTTTTTAATGAATTATCTCCCTTACCTGCTATGGGGCATATATGTTGGAAAATGGCTTTTAGATATGTAAATATATCAGCCTTGTCCCCACATATGGAGAGGTAAACGGAATTCCAGTAATAGCAAAAGTAATAATTCCTACTTTTTTTTCACTGTTGAATTGTACAAGATACACAACACCCAATTGCCTAGTTACAGTGATTGGGGAATGTCATTATATTATTGGTAGTAGCTTTTTTGTGCCGTAACTGGCAATTCTTTATGATTTTCAATGATGTCAGTTACTGTACATGCTTTGGACAGTCAGCTTGTGGCCTCTTTTACAAAGCTAGTTATATGACTCAATAAGCACAGCTGTGATTTTACAGATTATTTCCAAGGGGAATCTAGATGTAGTTGTATTTAACACTTGGGTGAACTTCACATGGGTGCATAAGTGAATTGATCCTGGGAGCTTCCAGAACTTAGAGCCTACTCATAACAAGAACTACAAATATAAACAAACTGAAAGTATTTTTTCCTCTCTGTAACATAACTTAAACACAAGGTCCCTGTATGCACTAATATTCTTGTCAAATATCTGAGACTAAATAATTGCTTACTTGTGTCTGAGAAACATAAATAAATGAGATAAGTTAGCACCCCTGCTAACCATTAGAATTCTGTAACCTGCTGCACTACTTTCAATTTAACACCAAAATTCTGGTCATGCTGTAACCTGTAAATTGCATATTAAGTGCATTTTACACATTCAATTAATCAAAGCGAGATTCCATTTAAAAGACGCTGTGTCAGTTTACAGCACATTTCTCCAGTGCATCCAAGTCTTGATGATGCGGCTCCATCTCTAGGACTTTGCATTTGCAGAAATAATAATGATAAGCCTGGTGAGATTTTAAAAAATTACCACAAAAGCATTGACTGGAAAATAGGAATTCTTGGGCTCCAATGACCTGATCTCTTATACACTTTAGAGAAATCAGGCCCAGATGTTTCATATCTCCCATATGCCCAAAAATAAATTAGTGGCAAGTAGCAAAGGAAATGTGTTAATTTGTTACAGGGAATGTTTATTGCATTAATGAGACAACAGCAACTGAAGTTGTTGCTGTTTACGAAGTTTTTGCTGTTTACGACAATTAAACTTAATCGATCACAAAATAACATTTTAATGGACGATGAATAGGCTGTCGATTGATAGGCCTGCATCCAACAACTTTGGCTACTCAATTGAAATTTATAAAGCCTGGTAGCAGGCCCATACATTCCCATATGTTTTCCCTTTGTCAATATGGGGATTGTAATTAGGGCCCAGTAATAACTTCCTATCTCCCAGCTAATCAATATTTTAGCTAAAGGCGATTATGCCTAATGAGTGCTGGTAGATTTGCCAGGCAAACCAATGAATCTTACTGTTACTGTTACCATGGAAATTAATTTACCTCCTAGGAACTTGAGGCTGACAGAAGGTTGCAATGAATCTAAATTTAAAATGTAAATTCATGTTCAGACATGCTTTAAACATTGGTTAGTGTACAAACCCTTATTGGGGATGTTATGGTTATGTGAAATGCATTGTAAAATCTTTAAAATTATCTACCATTTTTTTCTTAGGCATCTTTTTTTTTTAATACATGCTTTTTCTAAGAAAGCCAGTTTTACCCAGTTATAGTTCAGAGTGTAGAGCGGTACAAACAGAAATATAGATTTATCCTAGAGACTGGGGTTATAAGCCTGTGGTCTTCATCACTTTGCTGCAAATATGTTACAAAAAACATGGTAATGAGTGAATACAAATTGTTCTTTTTATGCAGACATACTGTTTTGCCAAATAAGCAGGATCTGTGACAACTTTACATTTATTATCAGCTGCTATTAAGAAAACATTTATTCAAACTTTATTCAAGTACTTTTAGGAAGTGGCCTTATACTGTACTTTCACATTATTTTTCTTATACTAATAATAATAATAATAATAATAATAATAATAATAATAATAATAATAATACCACCATGTTCCCACAGGAACAAATGTGCTTTCACGACCCTGCTAACATATTACATTACTACTTATATGTACTCATTGAATATTCCCAGTCCAACATTTCAGCTTCTAATTATAATTTCTAGGGTCTCTTCAATGATAAATAGCCATAAAGCAGCAATGGAATGTTCGTTATGAACGGCCCGGGAGTGAAGCACTATTTAGCAAATGTAGCAAGCAGTATTTCAAAGCAGAGATTTTGTGTTCAGGCTATGAGAGTCTCTTCTTGTAATCACCATGGCTACCTGGAGCTGACAGATGCTTATTTGGAATTCAGAGAGGGGATATATTAGCCTACAGTTGTGAAAATGGCTAATACAGAGCCATCAGTTTGAATGATTGTTTCCCTGAGGTGCCACTTTTATCATTCAAACCCTAGTTTGGAGCTCTAAGCATGCCTGTCCTATTTCAGGCAGATAGAGTTTATTTGGATTCCAGCTAAATTGCTTCTCATTTAAATCCTCACATTAGCAGGCATTTTGTTATCTGCCTACTACCTTGGAATGCTTAAAGGTCTCTGTATCATATAATTCTTATCAGTGCAGGTTAGACCACTTAATTCTCTAATAGTTTACTCCATGAGACCAGAAAAAAAGGAATGGCTGTATTATTAGAACTTCACAAGTAATGGCAAGCGTATGTGATTGCTCATTACATTAAAGTATTGTGTCTTACTACATTCTGGTTTGAGTCCTGCAGGGGACATAGTATTGTGCACATCATCATAGCGCACACAGCTCTTCACACTGATTACACTGTTTTTTCATGATGGAATAACTGATTCCCATTGATGAAAGCAAAACCAGATGGGACATAAGTCTAAACATTTCTTCCTATGACCTGATTTTGACTGTTTGGGAAGGACACAGTGGCAAAAACTACATCTGCTCCAGTCCCTTCTAGATGTATTTATAGGCAGCACTGTTACAAGTGTCTTACTATGGAGCAGAGTGGATGGTTCATAAATATTAAATCTTTATGCCATGCCAGACAGCACATACCCATTCTGTAATCGCATATCCTTGCTGAAAGTTAAAATATATTCTTTGTTTTGTAAAAAGGGCAGCAGGGTTGTGATCCAGAGAGCAATATGAGTGTGCATTTTTTCCAGGAGGGATACTCTTCAAATCTCCAGGGAACACTGCACAGCCCATTCCTGGCTAGCCTGGAAAAGCTACCAATGCCTTATTAGTCATGAAGGTGTCTGCTAATAGCAATCCCCTTTTCCTGTTTTAGCCGCCCAGGACTACTAAATGCAAGTGACCCAGGTTACCCTTGGCTGGCTGACTCTTGGCCTGCTACAAGCATTCCTGGCACCAATGGGCCAAATGACCTTGGAAACTTTAGCCGCGGAGGTAAGTTAAATTATCTGCCTTTAATGTGGTATGCCATGTGACTTTAGGAATTCATGTTTATTATACAGCCACTTGTGAAACATATCCTGCCATCCCCTAGACTTTCTCTGAAGGCTGTGAAGCTAGAAGAGGAACAGTGGGCATTTGATGGCACATTTCAATCTCGTCCAGTCATAATAAATAAATAAATGTAAGGCCATACGGACAATAGTTTTCAATGGCTCAGATTCGATGGCATATCGTGAATAATGGGAAACATTCTTGTGTGATAAAATATTCCATACTTCACTTTTGCCTTCAAAGATATGGAGGGAAAAAAGATGGTTTTAGGCAGTGAGACGTGAAGGACAAGCACAAGTCCCGTCACAGATGCTGATAGCTAAGCGATGGTTGTACATCATTTTCCCTTCATTGGCTCATGAACCTTGTCTCAGCTGAAATGCACACATGCAGAATGACACATTTATTTTTCATTTGAAAACCTTGATAGTCCAGGCTACCTCTGCATCATTGGTTTCCTTCATTCCCCTATGCTTATCACAGATGCTCTACCACTGGTGCCAAGCCAAGGGGACAAATCCGGAACTATGCTCTCAGACGGAGCCATCTATAGCAGTATCGACTTTACCACTAAGGCCAGCTACAATAGCCCCAGTCAGATTCCTCAGGCCACCCCTTATGCCACCACACAGATCCTGCACTCCAACAGCATCCATGAACTTGCCGTTGACCTCCCTGACCCTCAGTGGAAGGCCTCAATCCAGGCCAAGCAAGACCTGACAGGATTGGGTTACTCGCTGCCAGACAAAACGTCATGCAACAACAGTAAGTGAAGCCTTCCACTCAACAAGTATGTAAGGTTAACATGCTTACATGGGTCACTTTATAGCATGTAAATTATTTGACAATTAATATTAGCCTTAACCCTTCACCTGATAACCTCAAATTGCTGGTAAAATGGTCAAGTCAACTATATGTTTAAGTTCCAAACTAACTTTATTTGTAGCACTTAAAGTAACTTTTTTGTAGCCTAAAATATTTTAGTTCAGTGAACTGGTTGATTAATTTGGCCATAAATAATGACTGACCTCTTCTAGAAACTACCAGAAAGAGGAGTAGGTATTTAAATAATACTTTTTAACGCTTCCCTGAAAGGCATTTGGTGAAAGGGAGAGGGTTATACACAGTTTTAAAACACAATTTTTCACAACCTTTGCTTCTGCTTTGAATGCTAACTGCACGCTTCGCATGTGCTTGTGCTGCCAGCAAATCACCTGATGCCACTGTGATTTTTGCCCTTTAACCCTTAGCCCTACTTTTCATTCCTGACTACCGATTGGCTGAAGGATTGTCTAATAGAATGCCACACAACCAGTCACAAGATTTCAGCACCACCAGCTCTCAAAACAGCTCAGAAAGGAGTGGCAGTCTCTCAGGTTGGTTTAATCACACAGAACAGAGAAATAGTTCTCATCAATAGTTTAATATTTAACAGCTACAATTTTTGCACGCACCATCAATTAATAACCCTAACCTCAAGTAAGTCTTTATTAACTCCCAAAAATGCTTTGCTCTAACACTGCAACTAAAATCATTATTTTTGAAATGCAAGGTGATTTTGTTTACAATTTGACTGTATCGCTAATACTCAAGGTTTGCTTCAGTAGTCTTTCATAATTTTACATGTATAAAATATTAGTACAATACTAAAAAAAAACTTAAGCAGTAACTTTTTGTAATAACATACAAAGGGGTGCATTTTAATGATCTAAACAGTGGCAGGTCTAAATACTGCTGCTCTTGTACTTTATCATCTCAGGGATTTTTCTCCAGATTTGATTTATTGCCCCTCTAATTAAAATAAAAATACAGTGAAATTAGGTTTGTGAAAAATCAGGATTCAAAATTTTAGAATGGTGGTATTAATTAAGATTCTACTGTTTAGATCATTAAAACAGATTTATCATCAAATTGGCTTACATTTTTTTGACTACATTAAGTACAACTGATACTAAGTAGCTCAAAAAACGGAATTACAGTTATTTTCTTTTGACAAGCCTTTCCTGTTTAGTGTTATGCATCAGTATATATATATTTCATGTTTGTATGTACAGTACACAGGAAAGCAATTACTGCTACAAAACCATATTGCTATTGTTTTTAAAAAAAATGCATATGAATATAGATAATTGGTTAGCCTGTTATTAAAAAACAGTAAAACTACAAGTTCGATACATTTTTGTCTTATTTGACTACTGATCACTTAATATTGTTTAATGTATATGTATTTAAAAAACATGATAATATATAGATTTTATATTAGCAATTTTCAATGTTCAAAAATGTTGAAAAGTGTTTCACATACAGTAGAAATTAGTCATCGTCATACTTAGATTTCAGCTTTTGGAATAAAAAAATAGCAAAATACAATGATGTCTTTCCTCATGGTTACCATTGGAAATGAATAGACATTTCAGTTCCACTTCATTAGGTGATCTGATTCAAGCATTCAAAATCCTAACATCTTGTGCTTTATTTTGTTAATTGTTCATTAATTAATTGTACATATAGAGTGACTTTTTATCATATCAGTGACATGGGTTTTATACAATTTAGAGGCTCTCTTAAAAGTGTCCAGATATACCATTAGGAAATAATGGTGGGGTTTCGATGGAAAAATAAAAATAAGTCTCATCTTTTTCTCACGCTATTTACCTTTTGGGTAATTTGGGTTTTCTTGTAGTTTTCTTTTCGGGTGAGAAATTATCCTTCCAAATGCAAATAACCTAATTAATATTAAAATAGGGGAGGGTCTTCTTAAACTGGGTTTCCACAAAGCTTTTAGCTTGTGCTAAAGAACCACAAGTGCAGCCTGCCTCATAATAAAAAAAAAACAGATGTAGCATTACACAAATACAAAATAAAACAAAAAAAAACATCCCATAAGAAAATGCTATGTACTATCCTTGTATTATTTGCTAAACACTGAACTCTGATTAGACGAATTTCCTGATAGTACAAATTTTCTACAAGGTCTCATCAAAATTTAGCAGTCGCTTATTATTATAAATCACAACTTATAATAGAAATTCACTTAACACATATTTCCTGTTAGTGCAAATTATTTTGGAGTTACCCCCCAGGGAAGAAAAATATGAATAACGAAACGCCGTAGTTTGAAACCCTGAGTGTAAAGGATATTGGGAAATGATTAACTTGCATCCATATTAGTACCTCTGTGCTGAATGTTTCTGCTGTTTGGGGACTACAGATCCTACGATGCATTTCAAGTTGCCTTCGTGCTCACACAAAAATGTGCACTATCCTTGCAGACAAAAGTGGAACTGTTGAAAGCATTGGATAATGCATCACCATACAAGAAAAAGAAAGATGTTGCTGCCAATTTCAACATTCCCGCGAACACTTTGGCAACCATTCTAAAAAACTGGAATGCAATAATACAAGCTTATGAACAGCAAACTGTGGATGCAAGTTGTCAATATTTCTGAAATTTAATTTCAGTGTTACTGTAACTTCAATAAAAACTGACAGTATGCATTTTGGCTTTAGATTCCTGATAATACGAATTACTGATAAGACCATTTTTTTTGCTGGTCCCTTGAACTTTGTATTAACAAGAATTGACTGTATATTTATTATAAACCTCTTATACATGTACATATATAATATATACAAGTTTTCCTACAGAACCGTAGCTTCAGCAATTCTGATCCTTCAGGGTAGTTTATGAACGGTATAACATCTACAAATAGGATAATAATAATAATAATAATAATAATAATAATAATAATAATAATAATAATAATAATAATAATAATAATAATAATAATAATAATAATAATAATAAATACCTGAATCTGAATTGGTTACGTATTTGTTGTTGTTGGGGATCCCAGTACTACAGTAGTCCATACCAGTTCAACACATTTCTCAGTCGGTACTAATCCACCTGGGACTTTCTGGAACTTCATTATGTAAGTCTTGCAGAAAGCTGATGTTAAGCCCCATATTTGTCTTTTTGAACAAGTTTGTGGAACTAATTTTTTCATGTTTTTGTTCTTGTAAAACAAATCTCGCTCAATGAATTAGGTTTAAGAGATTTTAATTCAGCTCTAGGTGGTCACTCAAGCCTGGTGCTGTCGGTAGCCTGCAGCAATAATACAGGAGACAACTGGCACCAGCTATGCTAATTTAATACATTTCGGGGTACAAACGTGACTTTTTTTGGCCTTGGTTGGTACCCATGATATATGCTATGTAAGGCTGGCGTGCAATAAATTGCATCATATTGCTAAGGGACAGAAAAGTCCAGATAACAAAATGATGAAAAAAAAATTCTGTGCTTTGTGAATTATTTCATTATTTATTTATTCATGTATTTATTTATTGTAAAGGGCTGCATATTTTTAAATTTGTAGTAGCTTCAGTATTTTTTTATAACCTTGCTTATAAAACAACTAAACTATAAAGCATCATCATTTTAGGAGTCAAAAATGTTGAATAAATGGTGTCACATAAAAAAAATATTGAAAGAAGAGGTCTCTAAACTCCTCGTACTGTATGCTTATTTTTTCCTATTTGGTCAAGCAGCTTGTCAGGGATACTTCCAGCAGATCTCACGGCCTTAAGTTATAGTAGAAAGTTGCGTGAGTTGGGATCTTCACGGCTGAAGTCTCATGACCATTAGGTACAGCTTTAGAACATGTCACCATGCATAGTATTTGGTCAATTTGGTGGCTTTTTAGCATGAGAAGATTTACCCACCCTTTTAAGCCGTACCATGGTTTGGCTACGCACAACCTATAGAGTGAGGAATGTGCATGGTATGTGCTGCTGCGTCACATTCGACAACGGAGAGAGACTTTGGAGTTTCTAAACTGGAAACCCCACCAATGAAACACATTTTGTAAGTTGTTGAGCAGTAAAATAAAGCTGGATCGACATTTTCACAGTTCCTGATGCTGATGTTATCAGTTTAACATACTTGAAAATTATCATGTAGTTTAGCTAGATATTGAAATCTGATTTTAGCACTCAAAACACACATGAATTAGAATCAACGTAATATGTGTTTGTGTTGCATATGCATACAGTAGATACCATTTAGACTGTATTGTATAAAACTTGTTTCCAAGAAAAAATAGCAGTGACCATTGACCAGTCTTATGAGAAGGAGCCTTGCTTTGAAAGAAAACCTAATTTATGTTTCACTTAATAAAATAAGGACTTCTTTGACCTATAAGAAATCTTAAGGAAGTAAAAGCAAAATGAAAAAGCCACTCTGGATCAGCTATAATATCTGCTTCATGAGTATAATGGCTTGATATATATTGGATTAGAAACCAGTTAAAGCACTGGCTTGTAACTAGATTACACAGGAGCCTCTGTGTCCTATAAATGACATTGTAATTCTCAGTACACAAGTTTCATTGTAGCCAGTAACCATTTGAAGTAAAACTGGAAATTATCTCACTGCTATAGCCAGTAAAGCATTTCGGTATTCAAGTTTCTCTCAAAGCATGTGTCATCTCTGAAGTGACTGAAAGAGCCCCCCAAAATGGAATACCTACTTTACTTTCTGAGCAAAATCTTGGGTGGAACCCAAAGCAATGACATAAGCTTATTTTAAAAAGCAGAACATAATGTGGTAGAAGGATATTCAGGACATGTGCAAAACTATCTTTGATGGAATGCCATACATATGTTACCATGGCAATAGACCCCTAGACCCTGAAACTTAAAAATATGAATCCTGATATTAGTTATGTTGACTAATCTTTTTTTCATGTTATACTCCTTCCTACGTCATCACCTTCTTTAGTGTGCATATGTCAACAGCTGCCATATTTATCACGAGTTACAACAAGCACTGTAAGCGGACAATAATAGGCTACATTCAAAACAAAGATATGGACAATTTGAAAAAAACGAGGTTCACACCAATAACAAAAGAATTTAAACAAAAATGAAAATGCAAGAAGAAAAACACTCATATAAACCTGACAAAGTCAAATTTGCATTCAGTGGGAGAAATGAGAGAATTTCACCAGACACCTGAAAAAGACCTAGATAAACACCTTTCAATTTTCATCTAATCAATAAAAAAAAACAATGGGGCCGACTTTGAACCAGTTTTCTCGGAAGCATTTAGCAGCATTGTGCAGACATAACTATGAATGCAGCATTTTCTACAGCAGTGAGTTAGTTTACAAAAACAAAAAAATTTTTCTCAGCCAAACAAAAACAGCTTAAGAAAGAAGGTAAGAAACACAGAATATATCAAACAATATGGGTCATTATATATTACGCCACTTGTGCATTACGGCTCAAAACCAACTTGTGACGTATTATTGTGTGGTAATATAATAAAACAAATAGGCTAACAAATATTGTACAACCACTCCCTCATTTTATCGGGGGCATCAGGGTCCAATTTAAATCCTCTATGCAACCCGCTCTTTCAAATTTTTTGTATAAAAAGCAGCACACCATTTTAATTCGTACTGCAGAGGGTAATTGCCTCTTGTCAACTTAAGTCTCCAATTAATTTTATGAGTCTTCCTCTCAAATGCACAAACCCGTTGCATTGAAAGAATCCATTCCCAACATAGGAGGCTTGTTGCTAGGGAGCTGACGTCACTACCCTGTGACTTTTGCTAGTGCATTGCTGCCACAAGTGAACACCTTATTGGCTAAAATAAAAACCTTGTCAGCAAATATATATTTTATTTTGCTTTGTGTTATTGTGCAATGCGTAATGCATATGTATATGATAACAACACGATATTCATGCTTTGTTTTTAATTGTTTTGTATATTTTTGTTTGTGATGTGCAGTACGAAATAAAACGAACAGTAATTTTAAGTGAATTTGCCTTTGTATATTGCAGCTAAGGCATGCACAGTTATTAGCTCTCTCTCCCAAAAAGTTAAAAGTCAAAAAGTCTCGCTCCTCCATACGCGCGATTGGATGCCGGCGAGTGCCGAAAAAAAGTAGCTTATGATGATTCTTAACCAGTAGGTTATATCTTCCTGGTGAAATCTGGGCCCATTCTGTCTTGCATATTACCTTCAGCTCGGACAGTTTGGCTACACAATGCTTAGCTACAGCTTTTTTCAGATCAGTCCAAATAATTTCTATTGGATTGAGATCTGGTGATTGCAAAGGACATTCCAGAACTGTTTTTTTCTTCTTCAGGAATTCCAGAGTTGACTTAGCCTATTTGGGTCATTGTCATGTTGGAATATAAACTGCCTGCCAATCAGCCTTAAAGCAGATGGTATCATTGTACTGTAGAAAAAATCAGACTGACAAATACGTTTTTGATCAGAAACAGTTTATATGAAGAAAAAGGTATACCATTTATACAATCATATAAACATTGTAGAGACAACTTCAACTTTAAGTCTCTGTCTGACTCAATGTATGTGTTTGTATTAGAGCACAGATATCAGTGAATTCAATTAAAGGAAATGAAAAGAACAAAGTTATAACAGGAAGAACACATGTATTTAAACAAAAACATCATGGGTGATTCCCCTCCCATTTCCTTATTCAATATCCAATAGTTGCGGTAACCACTCTATTAACTCACGCCTGTGTGTTTGTGTGTGTGTGTGTGTGTGTATATATATATTGTAACAGAACAAAGGGTAGGGTCTTTAATGGGAGGTACGTGAGGGCAAGTTTGTTGGCAAACTATGACCTCACATTACCTGAAACAAGATGGCCGACCTGGGGAGACTGCATTTCCCAGACAGCCCCATGTAAGGAAATGATGTCACAATGACTGGGCGTTCGTATGCTACAAAGGGGGACAGCCCCATTCAGATAGGGAAGGAGTAGGAGACAGCATTGTGCTGAGAGTGAGAGAGAGAGAGATAGGAAAAGGAAAAGCCTGTGTGAGACGGAGTTACGGATACCTGTGAGTTTTGACCTAGACTGTTCTGATTACCCAAATTGTGAACAGACCCTGGGTGTGTGGATAATCTGCTACGTGTACCTGACCCTTGCCTGTTTACTGACCTGTTTTTTTGGAACTGTGGAACAATAAACCAGGGGCCGCCCTGTTCTTTTACACGGAACTTTGTTGTGTTGAACATATTTATAAATGTCCCTACTGCGTTACTGTGTACAAGTTCAGACCAACCTCTTTATTTGTCACATATGGTGGAGAATGCAGGCACTGTTCTAAAGAAGTATAACAACAACAACAACAACATTACAAAATGGCGGAATCCAAGATGGACGCAATCCTGCAAGCTTTGATGCAGACAGTAGCTACACAGCAAGAGAGTCTGCGAGTACACCAGATAGCACAACAGGAGGCAACACGCATACATCAAGAAGCGATGGCGTTGCAACAGCATACTAATCGGTTGCTCCAGGGGAACAAGCCGGATGGAAAAGAACTGAAGGAAGGGATGGAAAACCTGGCGGAAAGAATCGGAGGCCAAACATCAGCAACAGGCCAACGGCATACCAATCGGTATCTACAGAAAATGACACCACAGGATGATGTGGAAGCATTTCTAACTACTTTTGAAAGAACCGCTGAGCGGGAACAGTGGCCAAAGGAAGAGTGGGCTGGGCTGATAGCACCAGATCTCTCTGGCGCATTCCCAGAAAGCCTATTTCAATTTGGACTTTACGGAATCCCAAAATTACGGAAAATGGAAGGCCGAGATTCTACATCGTTTGGGGGTGACAGATGCAGTACGAGCACACCGGTTCCACAAGTGGATATATAACCCGGAACAGCCACTAAGGTCGCAGATGTTTGACCTTATAAACCTGGCCCGGAAGTGGTTGCGGCCAGAAGAGCGTACAACGGCAGACATTGTCGAGCTGGTCGTCCTTGACCAATTTCAGCAGGGATTGCCTAAGGAAGTCCGACGCTGGGTCGGGCAAAACGATGCAAAAACCGCGGATCAACTTGTGGCACTGGTGGAGAGATTCTTCACGGCGGCGGCGATAGACAAACAGCAGGATTTTGGACCATCTACCTCCCGACTCACCCGTCCCTACAAAACCGGTAAGCCTGTTCAATCATCTGGGGGATAAAAGGACCAATGGCTACTGGGGGACGGGAGGATGTTGGGGGGCAGTCGGGAGGTGAGAACAGAGGAAGAGGAAGATGGAATCCCACACCTCTTTCCAAAGTGACATGTTACAAATGCCACAAACTGGGGCATATTGCAGCGTACTGTCCGGAGAAGGAGGAAGCTATGGACTGTAATATGGGAGAAAGGGAAGGTGATGATGCTGTATACTATGCCTGTCCTGTAGTGGTTACTGCTATGTCTTATGGTAAATTGAATCACCCCCATGTATGTCCAGTAAAGGTTGAGGGGAAGGAGGTATTAGCCCTGCTTGATTCAGGAAGTATGCTTACATTGGTGGCGGCAAAATTAGTGCCCAAGCCCAAATTGGAGAAAGACCAGAAGTTGAATATTACATGCGTTCATGGCGACACCCGTTCGTACCCCTCAGCTCTAGTCACCCTACAGACATCAAAGGGTGAGCTAGAGTATGAGGTGGGGGTTGTCCCCGAACTGCCATACGATGTAATACTCGGCAGGTACTTTCCTAACTTTTCAAAGTTAGGACCAAATAAAGAGTCGGCCCCAGAAATACAGATTGGCAAGCAGGAAATGACTTCATTCCCCATCCTTGAGACGGCTGGTACGTCACAGAAAATAGTTTCCCCAGTTGGTACAAGTGAACCAGGATCTGAGCCGGTGCGAGGAGTAGGGGAAAGGAAACCAGTTCCTGAACGGGCCAGTACCAGCGGGGTGTTGGTACAGAACAAGCCGGGTCTCATTGAGATAGAGGCCCTGGAACTGGGGAACGTTGAACCCAACCCCGGGAACTTCGGTACTGCTCAGATCCAGGACCTCACATTACAAAATGCGAAGGCAAATATAAAAAAGGTGGATGGGAAGGTCCTGGAAGGTGTTGAGGGTGAGCTATTTCCCCCCTACTTTGCAATGAAAGAGGGGATATTGTATAGGATAGACAAAATCGGGGTGGAGGAGGTTGAGCAGTTATTGGTGCCTAATAGATATAGGGCCACGGTTTTGAATTTAGCCCACGGACACATACTAGGGGGACACCTAGGGGAAATGAAAACCCGTGATAGGATTCTGCAGCGGTTTTACTGGCCCGGTGTACATGCTGCGGTAAGCCAACATTGTCGAGAATGCCCGGAGTGCCAATTAACTGCCCCGAAACCGGCTTTTAGAAGCCCACTGATACCCCTCCCAATAATTGAGACCCCATTTGAGCGAATCGCTATGGACCTGGTTGGTCCCCTTCCAAAGTCGGCTAGGGGACACCAATACATTTTAGTTGTAATGGACTATGCGACCCGGTATCCCGAAGCTATACCCCTTAGAACCATGGCCACCAAAGGCATCGCTAAAGAACTATGGCTGATGTTCAGTCGGGTTGGGCTGCCCAAAGAGATCTTGACGGATCACGGCACCCCCTTCATGTCCCGAATTCTTAAAGATTTATGTACCCTGTTGAATGTGAGGCAGATTCGAACGTCGGTGTACCACCCACAAACGGATGGTTTAGTGGAACGGTTTAACCGGACGTTGAAATCTATGCTCCGCAAGGTAATAGACAAGGATGGGAAGAATTGGGACTGTATGCTGCCATACTTAATGTTTGCCATCAGGGAGGTACCCCAGGAGTCGTTGGGTTTCTCACCATTCGAGCTGCTTTATGGCAGACATCCTAGAGGGATACTTGATATTGCACGGGAGACTTGGGAACACGAGGCCACCCCCTTTCACAGTATGATTGAACACGTGAACACCATGCAAGAGAGGATAGCCGCGGTCACCCCCATAGTACGCGAACACCTACGGCGAGCACAAGAGCATCAAAGGTACAGTTATAACCGACAAGCCACAGTAAGGGTTTTTTCACCCGGGATAAGGTGTTGGTGTTAATTCCCACGGTGGAATGTAAAGTGTTAGCTAAGTGGAGAGGGCCTTATGAGGTGTTGGAAAGGTTAGGAGAGGTGAATTACAGAGTTCGACAGCCTGGCCGTCGGCCTGAAGTACAAGTGTACCACGTAAACTTGTTGAAACATTGGAAAGAAAGGGAAGCATTGGTAGCGGCAACCCCAGAGAGAACATTCCCAACACCAGAGGTGAAGGTAGCACAAACACTGTCCCCTCCCAGAAGCACGAGGTTAAGACATTTGTATACAGGAATCGCCAGGTATTCTCGGGGATACCAGGGAAAACACACCTCACCTCACACCACATTATAACCCCTCCAGGAGCCAAAGTGTGCATGAGACCCTATAGGGTGCCGGAAGCACGCTGCACGGCCATAAAGGATGAGGTCCAGAAAATGTTGGCCGCGGGCGTAATAGAAGAATCTGTGAGTGAATGGTCAAGCCCAATAGTCATGGTAACGAAACCTGATGGCACCTGGAGGTTTTGTAACGATTTCCGTAAGGTGAATGAAGTCTCAAAATTTGATGCCTACCCCATGCCCCGAATAGATGAATTATTGGAGAGCATAGGCAAGGCCCGTTACATTACTACCCTAGATCTAGCCAAAGGTTATTGGCAAATACCTTTGTCTCCTGCAGCCAAGGAGAAAACTGCCTTTAGTACCCCGGATGGCCTATATCAATATACAGTGATGCCTTTCGGTCTACATGGAGCCCCACAACCTTTCAGAGGCTAATGGACCAGATATTGAAACCTCACAGAGAGTGCAGCTGCGGCGTATCTTGATGACGTGGTCATACAGAGTCCAAACTGGGAGAGTCACCTACCCCGAGTTCAGGCAGTCTTGGACTCCATTCGGCAGGCTGGTTTGACGGCTAACCCAGAAAAGTGCACTCTGGGTATGGAGGAGGCTAAATACCTGGGGTATATTGTCGGTAGGGGATTAATAAAACCTCAGGAGGCAAAGGTAGCCGCTGTTAAGAAGTGGCCGAAACCTGTTAATAAAAAGCAGATAAGAGCATTTCTGGGCATAGCGGGCTACTATAGAAGGTTCGTACCCAATTATGCAACTATTGCACACCCATTGACTGAGATGACCCGAGGTAGAGGGCCCGTTATGGTCAAATGGACAGAAGAGGCAGAACAGGCCTTTGAAGATTTAAAAGAAGCCCTCTGTAGTAGCCCAGTGTTAATGGTACCTGATTTTAATAAAAGGTTCATTGTCCAGACTGATGCGTCAGAAGTAGGTTTGGGTGCAGTACTGTCCCAGGAAAAAAATGGGGTGGAACACCCGATTATGTTCCTAAGTAGAAAGATGGAGGACCGGGAACGTAACTATGCAGTAATAGAGAAAGAGTGTCTCGCCATAAAATGGGCTCTGGAAAGCCTGCGTTACTATTTATTGGGACGACAATTTACTTTGATTACTGACCATGCGCCTCTTACCTGGATGAACCAAATGAAAGATAAAAACGCCCGGGTAATGCAATGGTTCTTGTCGTTCCAGCAATTTAATTACATAATTAAACATCGGGCCGGAAAAGAAATGGGGAACGCCGATGGGCTTTCCAGAGTTCATTCATTTTTTGCAGCTATAGCTCGATCCGAGAGGTTCGAGCTAGGGAGGGAGGTGTGTAACAGAACAAAGGGTAGGGTCTTTAATGGGAGGTACGTGAGGGCAAGTTTGTTGGCAAACTATGGCCTCACATTACCTGAAACAAGATGGCCGACCTGGGGAGACTGCATTTCCCAGACAGCCCCATGTAAGGAAATGATGTCACAATGACTGGGCGTTCGTATGCTACAAAGGGGGACAGCCCCATTCAGATAGGGAAGGAGTAGGAGACAGCATTGTGCTGAGAGTGAGAGAGAGAGAGATAGGAAAAGGAAAAGCCTGAGTGAGACAGAGTTACGGATACCTGTGAGTTTTGACCTAGACTGTTCTGATTACCCAAATTGTGAACAGACCCTGGGTGTGTGGATAATCTGCTACATGTACCTGACCCTTGCCTGTTTACTGACCTGTTTTTTTGGAACTGTGGAACAATAAACCAGGGGCCGCCCTGTTCTTTTACACGGAACTTTGTTGTGTTGAACATATTTATAAATGTCCCTACTGCGTTACTGTGTACAAGTTCAGACCAACCTCTTTATTTGTCACAATATATATAGATAGATAGATAGATACACACACACTGAGGCTGTTCTAATTAACAGATTAATCGGATCGATTATCAACTAAAGAGTTTATCGCAGATACATTTTTTTACAATTTAATCATGCATTAAAAGTGCATTCTGGATAGAGAGAGAAATGCGTGCTGCTATTTAGGGAAGTGATGATTTGAAGCACGCTCTCTCTCCCCGGAAGTGGTAGGACAGGGTTAAAGTTGTGTAAAAATCATAACTGTTGCCTTGTTTTGTACAAAGGAATGCTGATAGTGTGCTAAGGATGTATATAGTATTTGGAACTGGAATGTTTATCTACGTTGATTTAAATGATTGCCAAACTACAAAGTTACTCATGTGCATTGTAACCAGCTGTGGTGATCGCTGTGGTAAAATCCAGACTGGCGCATTTATCTTGACCAACATAATAAACTGCTGATTTAGTTATAAACCTTGCAGTGTTTTTTGTTTCCATGTTTGTGCATTGCTAATAATTTAGCTGTTATGGGGTTACCCCGGAGTAGGTCCCTATATCTGTTTTATTAGGGTAATAGGACAGAATGGTAACATACTGTGCAGGACAGCCGCTGTAAGGTTGTTACCTTTATTAAAAATGTGCACAGATTAATTAACTAATGCCCATAAATGAACTGATCAATTTTATATATATATATATATACTGTATATATATATATACTGTATATATATATATACAGTGCCTTGCATAAGTATTCACCCCCCTTGGACTTTTCCACATTTTGTAGTGTTGCAACCTGGAATTAAAATGGATTTAATTGGGATTTTTACCATTTGATTTACACAACATACTTAACACTTTGAAGGTGCAAAATATTTTTTTATTGTGACACAAAAATTAATTAAACAAAAAAAAGACATTTGTTGGTTGCATAAGTATTCACCCCCCTGAGTCATTACTTGGTAGAAGCACCTTTGGCAGCAATTACAGCTGTGAGTCTTTTTGGGTAAGTCTCTACCAGCTTTGCACATCTGGATCCTGCAATTTTTGCCTATTCTTCTTGGCAAAATTGTTCAATATCTGTCAAGTTGGATGGGAACTGTTGGTGAACAGCAATTTTCAAGTCTTGCCACAGATTCTCAATCGGATTGAGGTCAGGGCTTTGACTGGGCCATTCTAAGACATTCAGGTTCTTGTTTTTAAACCACTCCAGTGTAGCTTTGGCGGTGTGTTTAGGGTCATTGTCCTGCTGGAAGGTGAACCTCCGCCCCAGTCCCAGGTCTCTTGCAGACAGAAACAGGTTTTCCTCTAGAATTTCCCTGTATTTGGCACCATCCATCTTGCCCTCAATCCTGACCAGTTTCCCAGTACCTGCCGATGAAAAGCATCCCCATAACATGATGCTGCCACCACCATGCTTCACCGTGGGGATGGTGTTCTCAGGGTGATGAGCAGTGTTGCCTTTGCGCCACGTTTTGCGCTAAGGCCAAAAAGTTCAATTTTGGTCTCATCAGACCAGAGAACCTTTTTCCACATGTTTGCTGTGTCTCCCACATGCCTTTTGGCAAAATCCAAACAGGATTTGATATGGGTTTTTTTTCAGCAATGGCTTTCTTCTCGCCACTCTTCCATAAAGCCCAGCTTTGTGGAGCGTCCGGGTTATAGTTGTCCCATAGATGGTTTCTCCTATCTCAGCTGTGGATCTCTCCAGCTCCTTCAGGGTTACCATTGGCCTCTTGGTTGCTTCTCTGACTAATGCCCTCCTTACCTGGTCACTGAGTTTTGGTGGACGGCCTTCGCTAGGCAGAGTCGCGGTTGTGCTATATTCTTTCCATTTTTTAATAATGGATTTAACGGTGCTCCGGGGAATGTTCAAAGTTTGGGATATTTTTTTTATAACTCAACACTGATTGGTGCTTCTCCAGAACTTTATCCCGGACTTGTTTTGATAGCTCCTTGGTCTGCATGATGCTGTTTGTTTAGATATGCTCTCTAACAAACTCTGGGGCCTTCCAGAAACAGGTGTAATTTAATCTGAGATCATGTGACACTTTAATTGCACATAGGTGGACTCCATTCAACTAATTATGTGACTTCTGAAGGCAATTGGTTGCACCAGAGCTTATTTAGGGGTGTCACAGCAAAGGGGGTGAATACTTATGCAATCAAGAATTTTCAGTTTTTTATTTGTAAATAATTTTGAAAAATATGTAGATTTTTTTCCCCATTTCAACATTAGGGTACTATTTTGTGTAGATCAGTGACAAAAAATCAGAATTAAATCCATTTTAATTCCAGGTTGTAACACTACAAAATGTGGAAAAGTCCAAGGGGGGTGAATACTTATGCAAGGCACTGTATGTATATATATATATATATATATATATATATATATATATATATATATATATATATATATATATATATATATGCTTTATCTCATAAGGTTAAAAAACATACTACAAGGAAATTATAATTTTACCAAACCGCAGTTAGTATAGTTAGTAAATCTGTTGCCTTGGGTTTATTTTGCAAGAAATTTTAAATTATCTATAAACAAAAATACATCCAAAGTCCCTATAAACCCAGGGTACCAAGTACTACGGTTGACTAAACTTATTAAAAGCTTATTAACTCATTAAAAAAGTCAACACATTGAAAAATTTACAGCAAGACAAACACAATCGCAGCAGTAACAACAATTTGCTTCATAGCACTCTCAGGAGGAGGAAAATCAAAAAATAATAAAACAAAGAAAAAATAAACACTTTGCTTGAATAGCAGTATGGCAATTCTGTAGGGAGTTGAATTCACTCATTAAAAACCACCCCTGCAATGCACTACAGTAAATATTTTTCAGCCTCGCTTGTTGAACGGCAGTGATGTTATGGAGTGCATAAGGGCTATATATCATACTCATCTCTGAAAAATAACTGCTGAAAATATGAATTTTTCCTAATGGGATGAAACAACTAAAGTGTGTGATTTAGTGGTTACAGTGCATACAGGGAAACAGAACATCCTGTAATTATATACTGCAGTGTAATTGTAATGAGAGGCCACAACTGTGTGTGACTTGTCCACTTGTAACTAAAAAGAAATGCCCCCCTGCTATAATCTAGATTTGGCATAACTTTTTACATTTGGTCATTTGATTAAGAGTGTTGTTTTATCTAATTGTATTGAAAAATAGTATTGTTAACTTTAAAAAGGCAGGGAGCAGAGTAGTAAAAAAAAAATGTTTCATAACTTTTCGTTTTGAAATTGATCAGTTCTATATTTACTGCTATGCCCATGGTATCACTACCATAAATCTTACCTGTGTGAACATTGGGATTTTATTGTTCAAACGTGACTGTACTGTAATAGCAGTCTGTGTGAGGTTTACTTCTTGTGTTTTAATACAGATGTTAAAAATAGTCTACAACATTGTCTAATTGTTTAAGTCCTTAAAAGGTTTCTATTTATTTTCCATGATTGCATTTATTTAATGGACTCAAACGGTGAATTATTTTCACTGATTCAACCCTTCTCGTTGTTTATTCCTTACAGAATACCCCGCCTCATTTATAACCCAGAAACAGAAACTGCCCCCCCAACACACACACACTTTTGAAACCAAAGTTACGCCACTGCCTGTACTGACCATTAAAGTTTCACATTTTCCCTTCAAATACGTAAGCTTAATGCTCTACTGCCAAATTAATTTTTTTCCCATACAGCACTTAATTCCATGATTCTGTCCGTGTTCTCGTTAACGCGGATTCCATAGGCCCCTATAAGACCTGCAAAAAGGCAATGCGACGGAACCAGAAGCCAGAGTGGGAAGTTTTGTATGCTGGAAACTATTGTATTCGACATGGCTACAGTGACTGTTTGTTTGGCCTGAGTGAAGAGATACCAAAGAGAATATAATACCGTTGGAGATACACAACAAAGCAGGAAGTTGATCCCTCTTTAGAGTGATTACGTGGGAGAACAAGTCAGGTTTCCTTAAAGGGGAAAACCATACATGTAAAAAGGGAAGCATATACTGTATATGTGGAAAACATGCAAAAATAATTTGATAATGTATTTTACTGTTAAGTTGCGTTTAAACGTGTAATACAAATTTTAAACGAAAATATTTTTAACCCATGTTTACCGTTTAAACCCTTACAGCCCTATTTCCACCAGACGCACAGTACTGCATGTGGATTCCGCTTTGAATGACACAACACTCTAAGTACAAGCCCTAAAGTCAAATGTAGGTTTATAAGATAATTAATTTGTATTTCTGGTGTTTGTAGGTGGAAAAGGAGGCAAGAAAAAGAAAAACAAAAGTGGATCCAAACCTCAGAAGACAAATGGATCAAACTGGGCCAATGTTCCTCTTCCACCTCCCCCAGTACATCCATTGCCTGGTACAGAACTGGACCACTATGGCGGAGACCATCAAGAAGGAGGGTAGGATATAATGTATAGAGACATTCTTCATTGTAGTTTGTCATCACCAATTTAAGTTTGTTTTTCAGGTTCTGTACTTTGGAAATGAAAATGAGTCAACCCGCTACTTGACAGCCTTCAGTTTTGCAACATTATAGGTGTTAACAAGATTTAAAATGTCCCAAAGGTTGGATTCGAAATGAGAAAATAATTCTGGGCCACTTATTTTTAGATAACATAGAGAGGCCACGCTGGTAACTCGAATGCCATTCACTCAGTGGTTAGGGGACTGAACAGCTTTGCCAGAAACTGTGTGTTTGAACAATAACTCGAATGCCATTCACTCAGTGGTTAGGGGACTGAACAGCTTTGCCAGAAACTGTGTGTTTGAACAATGTCAGTCCAAAGTCTGGTAATTTGTGGCAAACAAAAAGCCTAAAAAATGCAACATTGGCTTTTTTATTCTTCATGTGGTGAAGAAAATTAAGCATGTACTGTATATAGCGTTTGTCCTTAATCATTTATATACAAACTATAATAAACTTGAAAGGTTTCCTATTTTTCAAGGATCACCACGTCTCCGAATAATTTGTATTTTTCTTCAAAGTATTTTATGTGATGGTCAACAGTGCAACCCAAGTTACACGAATCAAAAGTAATGACAGATATTGAGTACACATTCTATGGCACAATTCTCTTCCTATCTGGAAATGTATTTGGTCTTTAAAAACCAAGTTTTTAACCAAATGAATCAATGCAGACAGTGCTTACAATCATTGTACTCATGCTACTTGCAAACAGATTGACAGTCTTATTATTGGAGTTAATAACATGATAGGTGTTGAAAAGCTGTTGGACAAGCTCCCCAACCTCCTAGCCTAAGAAATGCACAACGATACAGGAAAAGATTTTTTAAAAGATGGTGGCATTTAAGAAATATGGAACTATATACATAAAGCTTTACAATTCTGGTAAATGCATTTCACACCTATTGCCAGAAAAAGAATATAAATATGTTCCAACTTTACAGGTCACTGGTTTGGTCATACAAGCCCACATATACAGTACATGGCCACCACCTTGTCCTACATCACTTTTTAGGCATTTTATTAAAATGCTTTCCATTAGGGCTATAAAATGTGTTAGAGGTACATTAGAGGTTGAGTTAATGTAGTTTTCATTTAAGATTTAAAACATACTTAATTTGTAATTTACAGGTAGCAGCTATCCCAAATTGCAGACACTAGGAAATGTAGCGTACAGTGTATATATATATATTATGAGCATTTAAAAAATGCCTACACTAAAAAATGAAATTCCAATTGAAGCACTGTTGCATATTACGATTTTGAAGGGTTCATTTGTACTGAAGCCAACCACGACTCACACCACTTATTTTCTCAGTAGCTGTCACATACATATTAAGTTTTAACCCAAACAGTCATAACTGGGTTAAAGGCAGGCATCAATATAGTATAAGAGAAAGCTTTGTCAGAATATTTAGAATGTGTGCTTTGCACTGTTTTAGTTCAGTACATTATAATGTATAGCCATAGACAATTATTTTTTAGATTTCAAAAAAAGAAGGTACCCGAGGTTTCAAATGCCATTAATCTTTATCTTGGGAAAAAGCTCCCGTCATAAAATCTTCTGCACTGTAAATCTGAATCATGGTTTAATTACTCTAGTCAGTGATATTAGATTAAAAGCGCTATAAAGTCTAGACAAGTAGACAGATCATTTAAGAGTTATTTTTAATGAGCTGCAGTAAGCATACTGGCAGATTTCTGTTTTTTTTTGTCAAAACAGTTTCTCATATCTGGTCTGTTCTACTATTTTCTGGAAAAAAGTATGAAACAGCTATGAATTGTGTAAAGTAGCAATATGTTAAAAGGGAAACATTTTAAAATAAGTAAATTTGGTCACACATGAATAAATGTTCAATAAATAGAAACTACTAGCCATTAAAAACCACACAAGATAAAACAAATGGAATGAAGAAGAAAATCGTGTTCATTTCCAACTGTGTAGTACAATTACCGTTTGTCTTGATGACTGGAGTTTTTGGTTTCCAATTTAAAATGTAGTTTTGTTCATACTTCTTCACATCCTCATACTGTATATTACATAAAACACCTGGACCTCTGTTTTCAATTTTTTAAAGGAATTATTTAGGGAATACATTTCCAAGTCAACCAGTAGTATAACCAGCTGTCCTTAAGGTCCATATACCATAAGTGTAGCATCATACATGAAGTAAGTTCTCATTGGCAGGTGAGGATACCCACTTGTGGATAAATAACTGACTTTGTAGTCACTGTGAGCAAAGGATTTTGAAATGTGCCTGAAGGGATAACCTCCAAATTAAAAAGGTTGCCTGGTGTTTCTTCATAGTTTAAATTTCCACCCTTAGTGGGTACAGTGACTCGATGGCATAAAAGCTCTATCCATTAGTAAGATTACCTTTCGTCTACCAATAGTGCAAATTCAAGCCTCAGCCTGGAGATAAAAGTGGTGACAAGAATGTAGTGTATTTCTAGCTCTAGACCATACTATCTAGGTGGCTGTTCTAAAAAGAGGTGCTTTAGAGGGTGGAAAGGTACAAGCAATAACACACTGGTATTCTATAGTGTGTAAGGCTGTGTGAGGGTGAGACCCTCACTGTATTATTCAAATGCATGTTAATGTGTTTATTATTGGTATTGTTATTCTACTGGCGATAGAAACATGGTTTTATTATGTATCGTGCATGTTGTTGGGCTAGTGTATTTAATATATGATGGTGTATTGCTGTATTTAGGATTCAGGCGCTTCCCTTAATGAAGTTGCCGTAGCTATACATGTGGGACAAGGGTTTTTTATAGCTATATGTTCGGTAATCTTCCAAGAGAAGGGGTAATGCTAATGTTCAGTCTTTACTGCTAACAGTTAGGGACTAGAGAATAATAATGACAATGATAATAGTAATGAGTAAACGGTAGAATAGTTTAACGATCGTGTTTGTAAACAAAGACGGTATTCATGCAGGTTAAACAAATACGTATAAATGAGGAGAAACATGTGTACTGTAAAATATAGGAATGCTTATTGTAAATGGAATGAATGTTAAATAATTTATTTTTATATGAAATTATTCCAGGTGCCAATGTTTATTGTCAGGAGTAGGCAGGGCTGGGGATTATTTAATGCCATGTCTTTCCATAGGAGGGAGATTAGGTGGTCAGTCGTGAGATTGTCTCGTAAATGTCATTGTATGTACAACCTGTTGTTTAGTCAGTTGTAATTTGTGTGAAGGATCCAGTGCAAAATAAATATTTATACCTGTGAACACCACATTTCTGTTTTCCTGCTTTCTGAATATCTCTGTGTTCCTGAGAAAATAATGTGATTGAGGGTGGGGGTAAGCTCGGACCATCACCCCATCACAGGTTGGTTACAAGAAGTTTGGATATTTTTCTACATAGTGGCATCTCTGTGCTTCCAGAAATAAACTGAATTGAGTGTTTTATTAAAGTGTGTAATGCTTGGTTCTAGGTATGGTAATGATGGCTGGGGACCCCCTCTACCAGTCCAGACGTACTTGCATCAGGGGATGGAGGATGAACTGGAGGAAGAAGACGAAAGAGTACCAACACCTCCAATCCGAGGAGTGGCCTCCTCTCCTGCCATGTCTTATGGACAGCAGTCTACCGCAACCCTCACACCCTCGCCACGAGACGAAATACAGCCTATGCTTCAGGCCCACCTGGACGAACTGACCAGGGCCTACCAGTTTGATATTGCAAAACAAACATGGTAAGTGTATAACTGAATACAGCTAACATATTGTCCACTTAAGCACATTACCAGATAGATTATATGCTAATGAATATTTCTTCATATAAGTCTACCAATTTAAAATTACTACCCTTATTTTAGAACCATTGCATTTACTCTAAAGATCATTTGAAAGGGTATGCGTCAATCTAATTGAAATATAGAATAGGAAAAACATATTCATAAACGTTCAAAAGTTTAGGCAGGTCATGTAAATCTATGAAAGCTTTAATACACAATAATGAGAGTGTCATGTTTAAATGGGAAATGCCATGTTCAGGAACAAAGACTAGCAAAAGTTGATTGGGGCTCTGGCATGAGGAGAGATCTTGTAATTACATGTTATTTCTACACCCCTTCCCAGCAACAACATGCAAAATTAGTTTTACAACCATTGTCGGCTTTCCATCAGTGGCTGTGGCTATTGACTGTACACTCATTACATAACAGCTACCACCAAGGGCTGTCATTGATCTCTGTTGTGAATCTCTTGAAACACAGCATATAGTGACAATCACACATACATGTTTTTACTTTTTTCACACAAAGGATTAAAAGAGAATTTGCTCAGACATATGTGAATACCATGGGCCCGATTGCAATTGTCTTAAAATCAATATGTACTTCAGGTGCTGTAGCTTGAAGATATCATGGGCAGGAGAAAGCCTTAGTTTAGTAGAAAATACTGTATTTATTCAAAAGTTTAGTGGAAAATACTGTATTTATTCAAAACCAAATTTACACACTTTCCTCCTTGCATTTTACCTACCCATGACAAAAGTCATTTTGTCATTTTAATAATATCACAACATCAGTGTATATTAAGCAAAGGCATTTAAACATACATAAAGATTCATGAACTTAAGCTGAATGAAAATGTCCTCGGCTCACCACACACCAGCGACCCCTGTAGTCTGGCCGGGCGCTTGTAGGCTTGCCTGTAAGCTGCCCAGAGCTGCATTGTCCTCCAACGCTGTAGCTCCAAGGTGGCTGCATGGTTTGAAAAGAAGCGGTCGGCTGACGGCACATGCTTCGGAGGACAGCGTGTGTTCATCTTCGCCACTCCCGAGTCAGCACAAGGGTGGTAGCGGTGAGCCGAGCTTAAATAATAATTGGATATTCTAAATTGGGAGAAAATAATTTAATAAAAAATAATAATTGGTGACTACTAAATTAAAAAATAAATAAATAAATAAATACTCACTTTGGATACAGTTTTAATTCTGGAAACTGTGGTGTTGTTTTTTTTGTAATCTTTTGCTAAATTGCATTGCCTTTTACGTTTTACGCAGTTCTGTGCATGGGTAACATTTTTATTTAATTGCTGTTGGGTCGTTAATGGGGAATTTTTTTACATACATTTAAAAGTATATACTGTATTACAGTCCATGTGTCATCTCTTTTGGCAAGTGATAGTTTCTGAATCATATCGTTCTGAATTAAAATACTACTTTGTTGAAAATATAGTACTGTACCAACAAAACCAACTACAGTACATTACAGTAGCTTACTTATTTTAAAACACAATACTTTCAGCTATGTATTTTTGACATTGTATCTTTTTTGTGTTCCCTGAAAAACAGATAAGGGTTGGAAAGGGCCAAAATGAAATAATCAGATATGTGTCACACACGTTTAACTGTCACTGAAGTAAAAATTTTAAAGGGTTGGATATGTGAGAGCTTTGTTTGAATTTTTCACACAGGCATATGCAAGGCAACCCCCATCCTCCCCAGGCCCCAGCACCTCCTCTTGGATACATTTCCAGTACCCTGGTCTCAGACATAGAGACTGATATTCCAGATGAGGAAGATGAAGATGAAGAAGAGGATGAAGGATATGAAATTGCCAGGCCACTCAGGGGTATAGAACATACTCCAGGCTCTAGTATGGACAATCTTGACAGCTCAGTGACAGGTTAGTTAACTGCTTTCATTACTTGTCAGGGAAGTCAACCAGTGAATTTCTTTTGATAGTTCACTTGTTTAATTGCTGTGTGTGTATTAACTATTTTTCCATGTGGATGTTTTAACAGGATTTCTAAAGATACTTGTTTTTTTAAACACCTTTTGACTTAAAAAAAAGTAATACCATCAATGTCTGGGGTATTTTATGTAAAATACATGTTAAAACACATTTCTTCAGCAGATGTTAGTTTAGTACACCACATCATTTTCAAATAGTTTAGCTGCTCAGAAGAATAAAAATAAGATAAGAGACTTCATGAATCTTAAGAGGCGCCAGCATATTAAAGAGAAAAACATGCCTTGGCTTTCAATGAATGCTGGCTTTCAAAACAGATTGGTAGGTTATATGAGAAAAAGTTGGAGTTACAAATTATGTGCCGTGTATTTCATTACAGATAGCAAATATTTTCAAATGAACAGAAGCTCCAAATAGGGGTTCCACATAGTTCTGGTATCATTACCTGAGTTATAGGAAGATAAGACATTAAAATGTATTCCTACATCTAGCTGGGTATATGAACACTGTAAGGGAGTTATATTTTAGTATGACCTAGATTATTCCTCTCTATATGACACATTGTGCATTTATGCATTTCTGTAGATTTACTGCTTTGATCCACCATCCCCCAGATCAGTTGCGTATCACTTGCTGGGGGAAGAAAAGAAGTTAAGCCACCCTTCCATCAGTTTTTCCCTCAAGTATTTGCTCTGTACAGCTTGTCTTCAAAAGCAATGTAAATCTAAAGTTCTTATGTTTGATGGAGCTGACATCTTGTCATGTTTATGGCATAATCTGCACCTAATAATTAGGAATTAAGGAAAACAGAAGAACTCTGAGATTGTGAGAGGAAATGCCAGACAACACTTCAGAAGACCAATGAGGAGAAGAGTGAAAGATAAGAAAACAGTCATCGTATTTATTATTTTATAATTTAGAGTGGGTGGCTGTGTAAGTAGCAGTAATGGAGGTGGGGGTTGTCTAATAAGGAACATTATACACCAAATGTCTTCTCAGGGCAGTGTGCATTATTGCCAGCCGGTACAGGTTTTCATTTAACCTCCTTTATTTTTTTCTGTTAATGCATTATATTATGAAGCAGTAAATTACCCTGTTACCACTTAATACATGTAGATTACTATATAGTATGTGACCCTCATTATTTTGTGTCATTATAACCACCAGTCCCTGAAATGTTAAATACACCTTTCAATAATTACATGTATTTCAGAGTGCTGTAATGCAATTCTCTCTATGTCATGTGGCATCTGAATGGTTTAGGATTAGTTTCAGCTCTGGTCTAAACTACAAGCTGTGCTTCAGTGGGCTCATAATGCTGGAGGCAGCCATCTCCTCTCCAGAATAAGAGCTAAGGGACCGAGCAACTAACTGGTTCCCATGGTGATTTTTTTCTCTTTTATTAGGACCAGATATGTTTGATGTACAGCATATTGTATGTATACTGTGTCAACGCCAGTACTGGATTTAACAAGCAACCTTACAATGTAGGACGCAAATTGATATCCTTCCTTTTTTTCTTCTACTTATTAGATCCTTGAGACGTCACTTCTACTTGCCTTCTGATCTTAAAAAAAAAACTGCCTTGCAGATATGCTCAATTAATAATGTCCGTTAACTGTAGGGTTTTTAAAATATTATCCGAGGTTCCTTTTTAAATTTGTGTTCATACATCAGCAAAAAAGGTACATAAAAATGTAAATGCACTTTGGCTGTGAAATACAGCACTGTGCAGTTTTCAAAGACAACCCCTTTTGCATTTTTACTACGGCTATAAATTTGGTTTAACAAAAATCGCCTTAGTGATATAACTGAAAAGAGCTCCAGTATTTTTTTCTATGAGATACACCTTGATAAAGTATGTGTAGGGATTAAAGTAAAGTGTCTAAGGGCTGAGCTGTTAATCTTGTATATTCTATTGCCAGTCCTTCCATTTATGAATTTTGCTCATCCATGTTCCTGCTTATCACTCTAAAACTGAGTCCTTATTTTGGAATAATGTTCCTCATTCTTTCAGAGCTCACCACATTAACAACCATATTGTACATGCCACTGTGCAAGATACTCATTTCATACCAAGATGGACAGTTGTTACCAAATGTTAACAATTGTCATGTTAAATGTATTTATTTACAACAGACTTGGGAAACATTACTAAATTGTATCAACAAGCATGAACATGTAAGACAATTGCAGGCAGTGCAACTGTTCTATAATTTCTAATATAAAAAGATCCCTTTCTCTAGAAGTAATGTTTCAAAGATATGGTCTATAACTAGCAATACATTGCTTTTCCAAGTTAGTCCTCTTCAATTTAATAATGCACATTAACCCATAAAATAGGACATTTGTATTGGCTGCAATTATTTTACCCTTGTTTTTCTACCCAATTCGAATCCTCCTCCCCAGGGGTTGCCACCTTTTCCACAGACCAAACCTGGACATATTTTTTCAGTCAGCCTTGGTCTATCAAAACTGCAGTATCCTGTAATACAGAGTAACACAATACCACCAGATATCGGTCAATAATCAATAATCATGCAGTATATACAGTATTGTGCTCTTGATATTTCTAGCAATCGAATTTGCAATCAAACTCAACAACTATTTCTGTTCAGTTTTCAAGTAGCCTAAAATTACAGTAGATGAATGCAGTTTTCATTATTGTGCATTCAAATATGTTATAAACTGATGGTTCTGTGATTTCATATAAATATTGCTGAAAAATTGGTTATACAATTGTATTACACGTAATAATAATAATAATAATAATAATAATAATAATAATAATAATAATAACCAATTTTTCAGAAATATGTATACACTTTAACGGAGATTACACTTAAGCGGGTTGGTAATTCCCAGTCCTTGCATAAAATGTTACTTGATCGTTAACATAGTGCATTATGCTACATTAATTAGTTTACTGAACTTCAATATGAAATCACAGAACCATCATAATTTCTAACAAATTTAAATGCATAATAATGCAAACTGTATTTATCTAGCTGTACTGTAATTTTAGGCTACTTGAAAACTAAACAGAAATCGTTATGCGTTATTCACAAAACTGGCGCCTGCCCAGTAAGGGTCACTGAAGCAGGGTGAGGTAAACTAATTATTTGGCAATACAGTGCCAACAGGATTAGACCAGCATGCTGCTGTTTGCATCACTAAAGCAGTTGTGCTTTTACTAGGTGAGCCACTGTGGACACTAAAAAATGTTTGTTTTTTTAATAGCCTGAAGAAACCATATAAGTTTCAGATATAATAAACTTATAATTTTGATTTGAAGCAAAATGTTGTTTGAATTGATTTCAATCTTTTTGATACAATCATCCCTATTCACAAAATGTTGCTGTTTTAGAGGTTTTATTTGTTTATTCTCATTTTATAAACATAAACTAACCTAAAAAAACCTTAGTGACAGGGCCCAATAAACTGTATCACAAATGTTAATCATATTCCCGTTTGCTTAATAAGCACATGCCATTAGTATTTTCAGTGCTGTTGTATCTATCAGAAAATAATTGAGAATAAAAATGACTACAATAATCTGTTTACTGCACTAAAACCATCATGTATGGAGTGAATGCATGTATTCACTTTGCAAAACATATTTATTTCACAGGCAGCTAAAAGTGATTTAATTGAGGGACTGTAGTGGATGGATGGAAAAGATGCAATCACAAAAAAGACAATTCAGCACCACTTGTTCTTTTTTAGATATAAAAAGAGGCATTGCAACAATTAGCAAAGTCAAAGGCAGAGGAAAAGAGTTTAATGGCTTTAAAAGGTTCATGTTCATCAGCAAGGGTGATTTTAGTGTAAAGTAAAATGCAAATGAACCAACTAGTGATCGTAAATTTATTTTAGTGCTGAAGATGTAATTGAGAAGCAGCAAGATCTCACTTTATCATAGCATTTTACTGCTCAGCAACATTTGAACAAGTACTTAAGATACTGCCACTAAAGATAAATCAGAGGAATGTTATTTTTGTAGTTGGAAACCAGTAAGTTGGAAATTCTGTTGAAGGATTTCTGTGTGATGTTTCTGGTCATATTATGTTATGCATTGAAGCCATTTCACTTACATTTTTCTAATACTTTCTTTTGTTATGGTCTTAAAGAGTAAGTAGCAGTGTTCCAAAAAAATATAACGTTACACGTCCCCACATGTTGCTACAACTGTTTAAATAACCTGTAATTTGTATTTCCATTGTTAACATCCTGACAACTTTTCACACGTATAACTGTATAGTCTGTTTCATTATGATAAAATGTACCTTGTGTTTTTAAGAAAGAAAAAAATATTCATGCTAAGAAGCTCCTTCCATGGGCACGGGCATCATATTTGCTGGGTTGTAAACATTAAATACAGTGCATGGTGGGATAATGTCATATTAAGTCCCACAGTCCATTGCGCTGCTAGGAACTGTAACTGAACTATTTTAATAGTGTTTGTACGCATTAAGCCTAACTAAACATGAAACAGTACTTTAGTGTGGACGCTTTGAGCTGAATTAATTAGAAGGTTTTTGAGTACGGTTCTCGAGATTGGTTATGTATTGTGGACAGGACCAAAGAGTAATTCATTTTGTTGTCCCTTGCTCTTGGTTGTAAATTAGGTTTAGTCCACATAAGTCACACTTCCCACTGTGATCATAAGCACAGCATTAAACAGGTACAGTAGGTAGATCCCACTTGATTTGCTTGCTGTTACATGAACACAGATGGTAGCAGAACCACTTTTGTCAAAAGGTCACGTTCCCTTAGTCCCTGTAAATGCCTCAATGCAGTGTATTATGCTTTGCAATGCGATTTTAAGGATCGGCCAAACGATTTCAGTCGTCTCGCAAAGTTTAAACATGTTTTTATATTTTGCGATGCGATTCCCTCGCATCGGCTAGTGTGTTATATGACGATCGCATCAGGCAGCGTGTACAAGGCTTTACAGACAAGTCTTTTACTGTTACTTTTAATAATATAAAAAAAGAATCATACTTCCTTACAGGGACACTGTCACAGTCACAGGATTAGCTAAGGTTGACCTTACCTTACGTTCCCTTGTGAACAACATATTGACTTAGATAGATGAAAACCTACCTTATTACACATTGTATCATAATCACATCTACTTAATTTACAGGCTGTTTGTCCAATTAACTTGTGAAAAAATATTTTGATAACTACTGTATATATTCAGGCCTTTCTGTCCCATATTTTTACCATTTATACTTACGCCAGGTGGTGAAGTGAAGCTGAAGACATTTGAATGACCCAAATAGCTTCAGCAAATATCTTATTTGACACTTGGTAACATACTGTAACAGTTTTACACAGTATACGTTTCAGCGTTCTTCCTTTCAGTCATGTTATTTCAAAAGCCAAGTCAACTATGCCAGTACCTACTGCTTTACCCCAGTGTTCAAACACTGAAGGTGAAGGTTTTAGCCTCATTATCCATGGCTTCTTAAAGCTGTCTGTAACCTTAGACCATTCTTGCTGGCCTGCTTGACACCCTTTCAGCTTGTATCCCCTCTGTGAAAGCTGTTTGAGAAGTCACAACTTCCAGGGGTGAGCTTGCCCAACAGAGTGGAGCTTTGTCACTTATTATTCCGCTCTGCTCCCTTGCTGACTCTTGTCTGCCTCCTGGGTTCCTATTGTTAGTGTTTGTATAGTCTGAAGTTCACGAACTTCTGTTACATAGCTTGCCAGCTTATTGAAGCTGATGAGCTCTGTCATTCTAGGACACAGAACTACTTTTCTTTTCTGGCAGGAATGGATATAATATCTCTTGTACACAGTTCTGTATTTATATAAAGGGAAATAAGCAGTTAATAAAAATGATAAAGCACAGCTTGCATACCAGCTTCCTTTTTTGGAAGTTTCTCATTTTCAAAGCACTAGATTTACTAAAACACTAGATTTTCCAATTAACAGACCACCCCCTGTCAAATCATTTATAAATGATTCGTAAAGAATTATAATACTGCCTCCACTTATTTATGGATCATATCACAAGAAATCCTATGGGATTTGATAAAATCCACTGGTATTGCAGGAGAATCCCATTATTTATTACTATATGACAAAGTACTAAAAGGTTACTGAAACAGTATTTGTATGATGGTTGCTGCTAGATTTTAATAGGTTTTTGCTCTAAAATAGAAGACACCAAAGTGGCTGCATTATAAAACAGGAAATAGTATGGCTAATAGTGGCGCTATTTGAATCCATACATGTATTTGGAAGATTCAGGGACACAATGATGTAGACAAAGATGAAAACACTTACATGATTCTACATGTTAATATTAAGGTGCAATTAGCCTTTATTAAAATGTTTCTTTATAACAGTGGGATCAATGTGAGGTATCTGCTGAAAAACGCTCAGTTGATGCTTGACATATTTGTTTGTCTTTGTGTATTTTGCTTCACTTGTCACCTTTTTTAGCTTCAGAGAAGTAGCAGCCTTAAGCTTTCCGCATTAATGAGTGATTTTCATATATTGTAAAAAAAAGGGTTTGATTCTTTATTTACCTCAGCAACTCCTGCTATTGTTTTGTAAGGATGAGTAATGTTGAACATAGTTAATACTAAAACCCCTATGGCTTACTGGACCTCCTGCATTTGTTTTTAGGTTCAATGGTAAATGGATGGGGTTCTGCTTCAGAGGAGGAGCATAACTTATCTAGCCATAGGTCTAGCATAGGTAGCTCCTCTGACGAATCCATATTTACCAATGGCAGCTTTGCCCAGGCGTTGGTTGCTGCAGCAGACAAAGCTGGCTTCAGGTTTGATGGGACAAGCTTAACCAAAAAAGGTTTGTGAACCCACCAAGTTTAACCACTGTGGCATGGTGGATGTCTCTTGCTATTCTGAAAACCTCAACTTTCCCCTAATGGATCGGAAGCTCCAGCTATAGCTATCACTCTGCAATTATACATGCATGTCACAGGGTGCATTTCCTGGGGCTGCTCTTCATTGATTTAACACCCTTTTTTTAAACACTTATTTGGTTAAGTGCAGTATTGGTGTCTTTTTTCATGCTTTCAATGCAATAAGACTTGCATACAGTTCTGGACAGTATTTTATAGGTGGTTAGTGCAAAATCCTACTGTATTTGATTTGTTTAAAGTTTTTGGTAAACTGGCTATTGTGTTTTGGTCATTAAATTAATCAAAACACATCAGTTTATATACTAGTTTATATCTTCGTATTTTGCTTCTTCAAAATCATACTGAAAAGAAAACAGATTTTTCTGTGGCTGGTACTGTCTTTGCTCTGGGAAGATCAACGGTTTGTTATTCTTTCTGCTTCTGGTGAACTAACAGTTTCTCGCTTTCAACTCAAGCTGTCTGGTGGAAATGCTTCTGAATGTTATTTTTTTTTCCTTACTTCAGTACATGTTTAACTTTTAACACAAGGGATTTTGAGCCCCAAGTCATGAAAGCTAATAATATACATCCTCTACAATGGGTGTATATGGACACACCTTTCTTTACGCCAGTCTATTCAATAAGATAATAAAGTCTATCAAAACAAATTATTAAAGAAATAATTCTTGGAATGTATATTGCACTAGATAAGCAAATCCAGTTTTGTTCCTCAGCCATCCAGTGTTTGGGTTTATAATTGTACAAACTTAGAATAAGCTGTTTGAAAAAAATACATCCAAAAGTTAAGCATGATATTATTCTATCTTACAACACAACCTGGCAACTTCATGTTAGTAACTAAATGAACACTTTCTCTAGGTAAAGGCTACTCTTCCTCTCAGAGACCTCGGCCCGGCAGTCCGTTTTCAACAGACAGCAACACCAGTGCAGCTCACAGCCAGAACCAAAAGGCCAGGCCAACAAAGAAACACAAGGGAGGCAGACTGGACCAGGCACCCATGCCTCACCGCAGGGAAGGCATAGCAGACGGTGAGTGTGTAGACACCAACTGAATTGAACAGATCATACTGTAGCAGTGCCTAAGGGTTCCAAGGTCAGCTTTTGTAAACAACTTTAGCAACCCTGGAACAAAGAACAGTTAAAAGACTACAGAATTGCATTCTTAAACTAAATGAATTAGCAGGATTAAGATATGAACCCACAACTTCTACCAAGTTTACAATTTTAGAAGTACAACACTAGTCATTATTCAAAATCGCAATGTGCCTTTGTGATATGGATGTCACAGTATATCAGTGAATGAATGATTGCATAATTTCAAGGTATATATAATATCCAGGTATTGGAATCATTCATCCCAGAAAAAGCCATTTATGAATGTATAAATGGTCTGTGTACATTCCGGCCAATCGTTTTTGCATTCTAAATCGGAAATCAGAAAACCAGAAAACAACTTGTTTTTTCTATTTCGGTTTTTCATAAAAACTAAAATCGACCGGTTTTTCATTTTCCAATTTCTGAGTTTTGTAACAAAGTATTCGAAATGGAATAATCTGTAATACAAAACTAAATAAAAGACCATTAAAAAAAAAAAGTACTGATGCGTGCTCTACTTGTATCGAATGTGTCTCGTTGTTATGACAGCAGTGTGGCGTAGTGGTTAGGGCTCTGGACTCTTGACCAGAGGGTCGTGGGTTCAGTCCTAGGTGGGGGACACTGCTGCTGTACCCTGGACAAATGTGCTATGATAATATAATCCAGTTAAGTTTATAAAGTTAATTTATAAAGCCGGATATAAATATTAAGAACCGTAGGCTACCTGGATTTTTTTCCCCTTTTAAGATATTAAATGTTGTGGAGTGTTTTCATGCTGCAGTGGGGGGTTCTTTTATAACAGAATATGGTGCAGGGTGGGGGTGAATTCTATTTACAGTTTCGCACTGTATCGCAGTTCCGTCTTTTGTAAGAGCTGCAAACCGCAGGGAGAGAGGACATGTTAGCATCTTACAGAGCCTGCCATAGGATCACTAAAGGGGTACTGGCACGCCTGGTTGAATAGGTCTGTCCCTCTTCCCATACGTTAGCATATCTATCATATTTCCTATGAAGTATTGTCTCTCCAGATATCTGCTTGAATAAAGACTACCTTCTTTATCACCGACTCTTGGAGATTGATTTCATTTTCCGTCCCTGCAGTCTGTTATTTATTTTTGTATTAGAATATTCTATTTCGAATACTCTGTTACAAAAAGCAATATGAAAAATGGGAAAACAAGTCTGAATCAGTTTTTTTATTTTAAACTCAGAAATTGGAAAATGAAAACGGGTCGAAGTTTTGTTTTATGAAAAACCGAAATAGAAAAACGAGTCATTTTCTGGTTTTCCGATTTCCGATTTAGAATGCAAAAACGATTGGCCGGAATGTACACGGACCATAAATCTATGTAGGATTTTAATTCAAGTTTATTTGTAACTGATATTTATTTAGTATAATATGTCACCAATTAAGCCCACTTAAATATCTAGGTTTGTAAAACAGGTATATATATTTAAGAAAGTTAAAACTTAATTAACCTTTAAGCCTACCAGTAAAAAGATACTCCCCAAGCAGCGTTGTAACCAGAGCTGACATTCTACCGAGGTCGAACTTAGGTTTCAAGCTATAGCTGGCAGTATTTATATGACTGCTTGGTATTTACTATTCAACCTCCAAATCTAAGTTACACAGCCAACCAAAATTAAGGAGTCTTTTGTACTTTACCAGAATTTTTACATGAGCATCAGCTTTGATGATGCAAAAAAACAACCAAGGACACAACCTCAATGTCCTCATAGCTAGTTACGGCCATGTCCCCAAGTGAATGTTATGAAATACAAGATGGATAAATATATTTCTGTGAGATTTGTGACAAATATAAGTGTGGCTCAAAATATTTGCCATAGCTATAACTGTTACAAACATTGGGTTTGTGCAATACCTAATTTTAAGAAGCTAAGAAAAATGTGCAATAACCAAATTTTAAGAAGCTAGGACAAATGAACATGTTAAATACACTTTGATTAGCATCATTATAATTAAATCATAATTTATACCAATTAAAACACTTTCTCTTAAATATTTGATTATTGTTTTTCATGCAAAAATGCATTCTGCTTTGATGAATTTTCTAAAAATATTATAGTTATGGTATTATGAGAAGTATATCCATTTAATGTTCTGAAAAAAGTGTAAACACTACCTGTAATGGGGCAATAATCTTTTTATCTCACTAGCACATAACTATGACTATGACTATATAAATCAATTTTGCCTGCACATGCTACAGTACTGTGGTATGAGATATTATCAATATTATGTCATGACTGAATAATCTACAATTGCAAATGGAAAAAGAAAATTGTGTTCTGCATTTCAGGATGCTGCTTTGTACAGATATTACCTCTTTGGTGTTCTCCATGTGGTTTACACACGCTGGGGAACCAGAGCCAAAGTCCGATTTTAGCAAGAAGTTCTAATGTTTTATCCAGTGTAGAGGTGGTCTGGAAATGCTTTCAGTGGCATTCAAGTAGGAAGCTGACACATTTCTTTCATTATTTAAAAAAAAAAAACAACATCAAAGTATGACTCTAATTACTAGTAATATGGTATAACAGCACATTACAGCAGCTAAGTGTTGAAATTGTTGTTTTGCTGAATGAGATATCTACAGCATATAGCAAAAGTGGCCACTCTGCAGCTCCCGGTGAAATGCTGGGTGACGCACACTTTGCAGCTCAAATGAACTGAAGAAAGAATAATAAACAAAAATGAAACAAGAGAAAAAGTAAAAATAAACACAAGTTTATTATATTTTGTTCTCTATTAATTTGTGTTAATTATTGTTTCTTCTCTCTTGTTTCTTTGAGCCTGCATATGTTCACTGCAAGGACATTTCATCACTTGGTGACCTTCGACCTTCGGTGCATGCGTATTTCAATCACCTCGGTGAAAGCCGGATGTGCAGTTGAAAGTCAGTTTCATAATTTTGAGTTAAGTGGTTGTTCGCTTCGTGGAGACAGTGGCATTGAGCAAACCCTCCACGAGTAGTAAACGAAAGTATAAGGCTTTAGCCAGAATGGGAGGAAGAGTTTGCTTTCACTGTGGTAAACCTCTGTGTCTCATCTGCAACAAATCGTTGTAGTCTGTACAAGGGGAGCAACCTCAAACGTCATTATGAAACAAATTACAATACATTTTCATCTGAATATCTTCCTGGATCAGACTTGAGGAGAAACAAGCATGCCTCAGCAGTCAGAAGATGCTCCTTTCGGCGTTCATTAAAGAAGCTGATTTAACAACTTAAGAGAGTTTTGTATGGCATGGAATATTGGTCGTGCCAAACGTCCTTATTCAGATGAATGAATCTTTTTATAAAATTGGAGTGTTGGCACTAGACTAGAGAATGCATGTTTAAATGTTATATTGCAGGTCTAAGATGTATATTATATTTACATATCTTACATCTCATCATGCGTAGGTACTGTAATCCTTTTCAAAATAAATAAATGCATTTGTCATCCACAAAGCTCTCAAAAGTATTTAATACACGCAGCATTCATACAAAAAACAGCATTGAAATCTTGAAGGGAAGAGCTTGTCAAAAAGAATCCTAACAATTTTTTATGTGGTGTTTTTTGGTGAATATATTTGGAGATATCAACTACTGCACAGAGTAAGTGCACAATTCCATTATAATGTTTGAGAGAATAAAATGTGAAACAATGCTAGTATTTAAAATGTCTTGCTCACAAACATTTAATGTTTTACAGTATGTGTCTTGCAGCTCTTGGCCATATGAACATTTTGGTATGCGGCTCGTAGGCTCAGGAAGTTTGGCCAGTCCTGGCATATAGTTTGACGTTTTAACTCAATATATATAATTCCTTGACTTAATTTGCAATTAAAAAAGTTTTCAAATCAGATTTGACCATTCTAAGCATTTTTCTTACATACTCCAATATGACTTATAATTTCTTCTTATTATTATTATTTATTTCTTAGCAGATGCCCTTATCCAGGGTGACTTACAATTGTTACAAGATATCACATTATTTTTTACATACAATTACATTATTTTTTACACATTATTTTTACATACAATTACCCATTTATACAGTTGGGTTTTTACTGGAGCAATCTAGGTAAAGTACCTTGCTCAAGGGTACAGCAGTAGTGTCCTCCACCTGGAATTGAACCCACGACCCTCCGGTCAAGAGTCCAGAGCCCTAACCACTGCTCCACACTGCTGCAATAACTTCTTACAAATAATACACAAGACAGCACTCTTAAAATAAGAGGTAGCCCTGATACATGTATGAAAATATATTACTCTCTCCCCCACATAAATGCATAATATTGAATACTGATTTTTGGAACTCCATTTTCAAACACTGGACAAAATCCACTGAGAAAGAATTATACATGTAAAACAATCCCTATCAACGTTGCTAAACCTTGTTGTTTGTGTGTTTACTCTTAGACTTGCCTCCACCCCCAGACCCCCCTCCATGCCAGGGATCCCGGCTGCACTCAGGTTCAGGGCAGAGAGGAATGGGCATGGGCGGCTCTGCAGAGAGGATGGCCAGCTCCCTGGAGAGACAGCACGTCTCCTGCCTGGAGGAGAAGAGCTCCCTGGAGCGGCAGACCAGGATGTCTCTGGAACGGCAGAGGCAAGCCCAGGAGCGTGTCGGCTCCATGGAGCGCAGCGATGATATGAGGAGACTCCACAAGCAAGCACATGGATCAGGTGGGTTAACAATGCTGATAAAAGTGGTTAACAATAATATTGAGTCACAGTACATTCATTGACCAGACCAATTCATGCCAAGAGAACATGCTCACCCCCATGCTAGGCAAGGATCAGGGTCAATAAGCCACTGAAGTAAATCAATCACATATTGGTTCTGTATTGTATTGAAAAACAAGGTTGCATTTCACTATTTTGTCTTAGAAATTATAACAGTATAACTGTGGAGCATTTCAGCCATATATTGATGCAATTTTCAAGGCCTTCATATTACATCTGGCAGTTCAAGGTTTTTTCAGTATAAATAATGGCAACTCGTTGTGACATTATTGACAACCTTTATAGCAATGCTCAGTTGTCTGCAATAAACATTTTAGGAGTCGGATTCAGAAATATTTGGATGTATCCCTTATTGTGCCCGACATCCTATTGCATTGTATCATAACAGCATTAAAAAATAATAGAGATAGCGAGGGAGATGTACTGGAAACCTTTTGAACCGAAAGATCAACTACCCTCGCTGTAGCTTTGGAAAGCAAGACCACCAAGTCGGAAGACAGGCTCTTGCTTTTACCCTTATTAAACTGCCAGTGTTCTGACGGGTTATTATTTTGGTCCTGTCATCTTAGTTTCAGACTTGGCTCATTTTCCTCTTGTGTTAACCTCAGAACTTGAGGTGAATCCCATGAGAAGTGAAGAATTATTGTTTAAAATAATTATTTATCTAAAATGGTTAACCCACGGTATGATATAAAATGTGAAGAACCCATTCATTTCTCTTTGGTTCTGAGTTGAGTGTTCATAGTAATTCACTTTTTTTATTAATTATAAATGCAACTCAAACTACTTCCTCAATTTGAACAGTTAAAGACTGCATAGCAGGGTTCCGGAAAATATAGCGTTACATGCTGCTACAACTCTTTAAATAACGTATCTGTAATTGTTCTTTTCATTGTTAACATCCTGACAACTTTTTACACTTATAACATTATTATTATTATTATTATTATTATTATTATTATTATTATTATTATTATTATTATTATTATTGCCCATTGTCAAACAGGAAACACAGCAATAACGATCCATGATGTGGTATGGAACAGAAAAGCCAGAACACTTGTTGTTATGATCTCAAACCCCAGCGCTAGAGCGGACATTTTGAAAAGAGCTTTGAAACAGATTTTAAAGTTATAAGTGTAAAAAGTTGTCAGGATTAAAAAAATGAAAATAAATATTACAGGTACATTATTTAAACAGTAGCGACAGGTGGGGACGTACCCTGCACTGTACTTCTGGAGATTTTAATGCGTTTGTGGTCCATCATTTCAATTTTTTCATGCCTTCTAATCCAGTGCAAATAATAAAAAAGCCCAGTAAAAAGAAATGTGGATGTATTCAAGAGTTTCTTAGAAATTCAGTTATCTCCTTCCGTTCTGCTTTCAAATAAAGGCAAGATAAATGTAATAGATTTGGCTGTTGCAATCCTTTGAAAAATCAACTCCCTTTATGTCTGAAAAAACCACTGTCGAGAGTACAATATGTTTAGAGTGTGATGACAACACCACCCGGAACCATCAATGTATAAAAAGGATGACTTTTTGATTCAACAAAAGCATTAGCATTTTTTGTATTTTATTTTTTAATTTACTAGATTTGATTGAATAATTTAATTGCTACAATTTCAGTTTTCAGATTTAAAATGTATTCTATGTCCAGTATGTGGAGTATCATTTTAATTATAAAACTGGCCTTCACCAAGGCAACTGAAAGCTCTACCTGCAACTGAATAGCTTTGGGTTGTGTGACCTTGAACCAACAATACAATTGAGCTGTGCTTATGTATCAAAGAGAACACTGGATTATAGAGTGAAGACTGTAAAGGAATCAATATCTTCACGGGTTGTAGAAAACTACCTTTTTTATGAAGGTCCTATTAATTGGAAATGTCATTTAAAAATGGCCCTTATGTATCATCGATTGGCTTTCCAGCCTGCCCATGGCACTAGTTGAGGAGGGTTTTCACCCTTGCGGCAAACAATAATTTCCCGTGCTAGGAAGTGGCACTGGGTACTCTGCATGGAGGATTCCATGTGATACATGTACGCATAAATTAAATACATTATTCTATTCATTTAAATGCTTCTGAATTTATCCTTAGTATAGTTGTGATATTGTATCTTAAGACAAGCGTCTCATTGCAATATGGTGTATTTAGGTAGCTTTCATTCAAACTCATGTTCCAACTCAACCCTGTACCTGGAGACATGATTACATCCTTACACTTAACATGCATGTGGCAGTGAGACTTACAGGTTCTCTTTGTATTTATTCCAGAAGAGGCACTGGTGCCATACAGCAAGCCCAGCTTCCCATCTCCAGGAGGACACAGTTCTTCAGGAACATCTTCTTCAAAAGGATCAACTGGACCAAGGAAAGGGGAGGTCACAAGGGGGCCTCACCAACGTAACACCACAGACCTCCCAGATCTAGGATACATGGGAACAAATGGCCAAGGATAGTACTCTGGTGAATTATGTACGTATTCTCTGGCAGAAGGCCTTTCTGGAAAAGTTGAACGACAGTAAGAGGCTGGGCTTGCTTGTCTCCCTCCCTATACATGTGCCTCTCTTTCTGTTTCCAGTAGCTTTTCCCTGTCAAATTACAATTAATGTCTTATTTCTGTGAAAATGTAATGAATTCAAAACATCTGCATCGATGGACAGAGATAAAAAGGACAGATAATTGAAAACTGTAGAGAATCCCTTTCATTCTCTACAAGACAGAACAGTCTTCAGCATATGCTGTTTTCTGGTTCAGCGATTACACTTACTGCACTGGAATTAACTGGTAGCCTGGGGTACTGGTAGATCTTTTTGTGACCCTACTGTGTGTGTGAAAAAACAAATTTCATTTTTATTTAAGCTGCTTTGCTAGAGAAAGTCTTAGAACATCTTCTCATGGGAGCCCATTAGAATTAATAATAATAATACACAGTTTGTGCACTTCAGGGCAAACATATCTAGAGCACTTAATTCAGTGAACCCGAAGGCCCAGATACTACCCACACACCAATTTATTACATTCACTCCGTGACTCTTATATGGTCAGAAATATAATTCCTGGTAAAGATCAGATTGGTCTGATGTATTCCAAAGGTTAGATTGCACTCAAGGTTTTTTTTTTTTTTCTTGCAGTATAATGTAGTGCCATAAATGAAACATGAACGTCTTTCCTAATTACATCTTGAATTGTGATTGTTCTTGATGTGGAATAGTGTGACTAGAGTAAACCCTTGCTTTTCCAGTAATTAATTTATTGTTTGCAACTGTTGAGCCATCCAGGTATTACATTGTATGTGAGATTGGTATATGTGACCTGGAAATATGGTGCACTTTTTGTACTAACTGCTACTAACTGCTTCTGTTTTCTGCATTTCTTGTAGAGTAAATTGAAAAGGATGCATCGTTAGCTGCTTCTGACACCACCAGGTCTGATCTCACCCAAGTGATGACACCCGTAGGTGTAATGAACTTTTTCCTTATTTATGTACTATTAGAAAAAAAGAAACTGTAAATGTGATGTAAAGACACACAGACACACATATCCCACAGTTACTCTTCTTATGTTTTTGTCCTCTGAAACACACCTCCCACCTTAACTATTTCTTGTCAGGAGAAAAAAAAAGAAAATGAAATGTATTTAAAGACAAATGAGAAACAAAAAGCAGCACCCTCCAAGACAAAGGGATTTTGTTTTTGTAAATAATCTTTTGTTGTTGCATTGCTATGCAAGATCACTTTTTAGCTTTTTATTCATATGATAGTTAGTTTTTATTGGTCATTTGTACTATATGTGAATTAATAGGCTGTGGTGCCATAAAATAATTGTTTTATTGTATAACATTTTTGTTATATGTTTAATATTTTGCACTGCAGTTTTTTTGGTGATAAGCACAAAACCTTAACTTCTTGTGACATGAAGAAAACCAGACTGAATTTGAAGGGTGTTGTGTACTGTAAACTATTAAAAAGGAGGTTTCTTTTGGAAAGAGCTGAATCATCTTCAACACTAGAAAGGCTATTGTATTTAATGGGGCCTGACCTTTCTAGGATTAAGTAGGCTTGTGACAGACATGTGATGGTAACAAATAAATCTGGTTCACTACTTAGAGTAGTCTTGGACTTGGAGAGAAAAAAAAAAGCTGGAACGATGGTACCAAAAAGGTGTTTCACTAGAGTTGGTTTAAACAGAGGGTGTTACAATTAGTCCTGCCTGTGGCTTGTGCCTTGTAATCCACAAAACCCCCTATTAAAAAAATTAATTGAAGACCCAAAGACTACAGTATTTCAAGGACAGTATTCCAAAAGGACATACTGCAATGTTTCAGTTTCCTGTTATGTCCTTATATCTTATTATTTGTAATTTGCCAACTGTATACTGAAGGCCATATCTTTCTGTATCTTATTTTATGAGCATTTTACCTATCTGGCACTGTTTACATTGTCACTCCTGACATCTACCCAGTTGTTACATCCTTTTGCCATGTGTCCCACAACTTGTCATAATAAAGTGAGATTCACTGTTTCAAACGCTGTTCTAAAGTAATACAAAAAAAAGTATTTTTAGAATATAAAGTAAATTGATTTTCTGAAACCTTGAATATCCGAAAACAACACTGTTTGAAGCTTTAAACAGGAAATTTGGTTTTACATTTGTCACCAGTAGAATATTTTATTCGCTGCAGCAGTAGAATCACCATTCACTTTACAAATTAAAATTGGAACTGATGCTATGAACAAAGAAAGATGATAAGGTACAAGCCCAGAATAATTAAATGTTTTGCCACTAGCTTTATGTTCCCATGGTTATCTTAGGAAAAGGTACAAACTACAAATAAAGTGTATCAATTAGCCTTGTGGCTTAAGTTAAAGATGCATGATCTTTTCTAACAGTGTAACAGATCAGTATCCAGCTCAGATAGTATCTCTTGATTTTAATGTTCTGGTGCTATTGCTATATACCCCCTCTCCCTCTCCCTCTCCCTCCCTCTCTCCCTCTCCCCCTCTCTCTCACACACATTTGGTTTTAAATAATACATTAAAATATTTAGACATTATAACAACAAGTTCATAATTTTACAAAAACTGCTGTAGATATTTTGTCCTAAAAAAAAAACAAAACATGGTGCACCTTTAACATAGTGTAATTGTGTGGAAATATATTTAGCTGAAAAAACAAAAAAAACATTAATGTCTATTGACTGTTCCTTTACACGCACAATAAAATATTTATACAGGTCTATAAAACCTAAATGACTGTTTACCCTATGCATGTTTTGTAATATCTAATAAATTATACACAGTATGTTAAACTTGGCAAAAGAACATTTTTATCATTGTGGAAAGCTAATCACATAGCCTTGTTTAAAAGAAAAAGTGTTCATGTATGTCCTTTGAAATATATATGAGCATAAAGTGCATTGTTTCAAAACTGGGTGCCTCAACCTTAATTTCACTGGAGTATTTTGAGTGCATAGTAGTAAATGTACAAGCTGTATTTGTCTAAAAAACTGTTCCTGTGGCTAAAAGTAAAGCACGTAATAGCAATTGATTGGTGCTATTCTTTAATGAAGCCCACCACGCCCCATAGTCTTGCACTGAAAAAGGTTGCGAATATGAGACTTTAGTATGGAGGTTAGACTGCTCTTAGTGAAACACCATCTGCTCAGTGTGACTAAATACAAACCAGCTTTGTATTGTGTTTACCTGCCTGCTTGTACTATACATTGGACTGTGTAAGTGATCAATTGTGTAACATTGTATTAATGCCATCACAAGGTAAGGCTCAGCTGTTTTGATCACACTGGGGTTGTACTTCTGTTTCCAGCTTCTGTCAGGCAGCATCTATGGAGCCAGGTTGCAACCTTTTCATGTCGGTTGTGTATTTACCTTCTTTCTTAACAAGAAGCCAATCTCTTAGAATACTAATGTCTAATGGCTATATTCAGAAACATTGAGAGTTAGTGCTTTCTCAGTATCAGCAATCATTAACTTGGCACACAAGTGAGCACTAACACTCAAGTGTTTCTCAATATGGGCATAAGACAGTTCAAATCAAAACCACATAATTCCCAGGCCCAGTAACCAGGATATTCTTGGGTAAAATATGAATGTTTAGATCAAAAGCTCAGTTTGGCATGATATGTCTCTTTGAAAAATGCAGTATGTACTGATACTGATGTTTTGATACCTCTTAGGATCCCAATTGTCCTGCCCTTCATATGAATTCAGCAATATTTATTGATTTCAATGTATTTCAGCCCATCCCACCAAAAGTCTTAGTTATTTGACCTTAGCTAGGTATTAAGACTATACTACAAAGAAAATAAAATATTTTACTTTAAATGACCCTGGTAGCCTATTGGGCTACTATAGAAATGTGTGAATCCATTTTGTGCATACATATTTATTTAGCCATTACTATGGCTGTAGTGAATATGAACACTAACACAAGACATCAAAGCCAAGTAAAAGTGACTGCATCAAGGCACTTAATTATCCATTTTATGATTGTTTCTGTCAATTACTTTTTTTATTACCACAGAATTATTTAAAGCAAACACAAGTTTAAATGCATGTCTATAGAAGTGAAATATGACAAAGGCACTTGAACATAATGTGTAAACCTTCTGTTGGGGGAAAAACACACACACACACACATATATATGCAGCAGTTATCTCGGGTTGTTTTAGCAGTCAATTATAAACTCAGTGATTGTTGCTGCTTTTATTTTTATTTTATAACACTCTCTTGGATTCACTAGCAGTGGCTTTTAAGTTCAGATTTATATTACAAAGTGGAGATAAAGAAAATATTGTGGGAGACAAAGTCTGATGAATTGAACAAATATCTGTAGCACCCTTGTTACATAATGTTTTTTTTTGTTTGTTTTTTTAGTTTTTTAAATCACAGCATTGTTTGTCTTGTATTTATTAAACGTTATACTGTGATATATGATAGATGTTAAATATACATTTGTGTAATGTAAACTGGGTTAGCCAACAGAGAAACAAGAAGATGTCAGAGGGATGTTAGCAATTTACTGAAGAAGTTTCAGCATTTGTTCTGTTCACTTGAAAAACAAAACATTCTGCAGCGTCAAGAGCCTCAAAGGAGCTTCACATTGTGTACTGCATTTTAACCATTAGCTTTCTTTGGTTTTTAAAGATATATTTTATATGAACTTTAAAATTGCCCCCACTACCCCTAATACTTTGCCTGACAAGACAATAGGAACGTGTTCTGCTTGTAAGGATAAGATTTCAATGGTTTTCTCTCTCATTTGTTTATTTCATACAGTAATGTTGGTTCTTTGTAGTCATTCTGTGTGTTGACTTTTTGCTAAAAGAAAAAAAGAAAATGTGTTTCTCTGTACAGTACTGGAAAAGGATGGAAGCATCCTATAGCTGTGTTGCAGTCTTTACATTTTGTTCTTTCTGTAAACAAGCTTCTGTACTCACTTGCATGTGTTTGTCTAAGAAAACTTTTACAAATTTAGTTCTCATGTTCTGTACAATAACTCCATTCTCCTTGTACCTGGATCACTAGCAACAAATAAAATATTTTTGAAAAATGAGAAATGGGCCTATTTTCATGTGTTTCTTTTCTACAATTTCAAAAATATATGATCATTTTTTGATCATTTTATTTGAAAGGGGTAGCATTCTTTTGCAAGGATGAAATAATATTGCTATTTTCATAGTGGAAAAGGCATTGTTAAACCTCTTATTGGAGCTCTTATAAAATACAGGAGTTTGACAAAATAGAATGAAGGTCAACATAGAAATCCAGGATGGCACTTTTGGCATGACAACACTGCAAGGTGTGCAAATTGTCTGGAGGAATAAACATCAGCTGTTTGAGGTCTAAGAAAGACAACTCTATTCAAAACTGCAATATCTACTAATAGGTATTACATATTCTTTCTTCTTCATTATAAGGCACTGAAAGTATATGCTTAATTATTCTTGTCTCGCGTTTCTGGGAAAAGTAATAATTAGCGGTGGAAATCGGTAGCCAAGTATGTTCTCCAAAATGGCACTTTTGAGACTGTATTGAAACAGAACTAATGTGTACAGTCTTGCACTGGCCAAAATGACAGCCTACCATTAGCATTCTGTTAACATAGGCCTTGCCTGCTGTGACTAACTGTCTTACAAGCAGATGCAGCCTTTATATATTACAGTATAAATAACACATGCATCAGTACTGAATGACAATCAGTGTTTGTTAAAATGTAACATCCACCCATTTATAAATACTGGGGTCATTTCTGGGTGTTTTAGGTGCACAGAATACTCAGTTGTTTTTGATAGGGTAGTGCATGTTGTACATGAGGTATTATACCTGTATAAAGTGTGCAGCCCAAGGCATCTCAGTTATGTGCATTATACACAAGATTTGTGCTGTACTGTATTAGAATTACTGCTGAAAATAAGAAGATAAACTGTAATAGAAATGTGGAGTTCTTTTTGAAGTTTTCAGAAATGATTATGGAAAGCCCTACAGCAATCTGAAGTCACTGATGTTTTTTAATCAGCTTTGGATTATATTGCCAACAGTTAAACATGAAAACAGCAAAACTACTTAACTAGACAAGCAGGCAAGATTTACAATAGAGCAGCCAGAAACTTGCCAGAAAAAATAGCTGAAAGAAATGAGCCTAAGACATTGCTTTGAACGATAAAGATTAAACCATACTCGTCTTCCCTTTGAATGTTTAGAAACAGCTTGCACAAAGCTCATTTGCCTCAGGGATGCTTGGAAAGAAGTTCAACATCAACGTGTTCTCTTCATGTCTCCAGGTGCACATTTTAAAAGCTAAAGGTAAATGTAGATTATCAGAACAAAGAGTATAGTCATAACACAATTAACTGGGTTCTTAAAAACAACAAACTATTTCCTCCAGTATTAAAGCTAATGTAAACTTACCTTTAAGCAAAATGAGATCTGTATTAAAATGTAGGGTTCTATAGGGAAATACTGTATATCTACAAGAGATTTACAATGAAAATGCTACAGCATTTATATTCGGTATGGTCTTATGTCCTATATATATATATACACACACACACACACACACACACACACACACACACACACACACACACACACACACACAGTGCTACCCCATTATAACACAGTTGTTGGTGTCCATAATTGGTGACCGCGTTATTTGTGTTTTGCCTTATAACAAATATTGGCATTTTTGTTCCCAAAATGATTTACAATGGCCACATTAATATTGTAGCATATCATGGAAAATGAAGGAAGGAGACTCACACAATTTGCAGATACTCGAATCCAGGCTTGGCCCCTGTCAGTCTGGGCGACATCAAAAACAACAAACAGTCTTGCACATTCACACACCGCATCTTGCCACGCTCAGCTGTCAGCTCTGTCCGCGGTGATGTGGGCTTTCACGTCCACGCCTACCCGGACGTCAATCAGTCCTGGCTGAGGCAAGCTTACTGCTTCCCTGCTTACACACACACACAGGGTCCGTAGACCCGTCGTGTATCAGTATAAATCCCGGGTCGTTACACTATACACAGTATAATACTATACACAATATAACTGCTATTCCACCAGTGTAAAGTTTACACCACTCTTATTTAAATTGTATATTTTATATAATAAATGTTGTAAATTGTAAATATATAACACAGAACCCAAAGACATTTATACACACTTGTATTGTTTCGTACTTGTTTTGTAACATTAACGGACAGTTTGTTTTTACTTTTAGAAAAAAATACAGTGCAAGCACATGACCTTTATAAGTACTATAAGTCCCAGTTTCAACTTAAATGGGTTTAAATACAGTAATGTAAAACATTAAACCCAGCGTTTGTGAGTCAAATTGCACTATGGGGGAAATTGGAACCCTGTGTTATAACCGATTCCGCACTATAACTACTCGCGTTATAATGGGGTAGCACTGTAAATATACTGTGTATATATATATATATATATATATATATATATATATATATATATATATATATATATATATATATATATATAAAGCAAACATACAGTATTTACATACAACATTGGAAATGTTTTGAAAACCCACAGCAAACAAGCCCAATTTGAATCTGCTCTGAACTGGTTAATACAAACTGCTTTCCCTCCCTGGTTGCCAGTAAGTTGTTAATCAATTAAAGACGTAGATGCTCAAGTGAAAACAAAAAATTGCCTTTTTCTTGGAGATGTTTCCACTGTAATTTGATAACTTCTGTAATAAGTCTAATCAGTTCAGTCTAGATTGCTAAACAGAAGGTTAATAAAGTGGTGCGCAAACTGGGGGGCGCCCCGGGGATGTGGAGAGTCACTTAGGAGGATGTGACTATGACTAAAGGGGCAGTTCTGTAAATAAAAAAAGCTAAATACATAAATGTTAACAAACACATTCTTAAAAGTCGGGAGTGCAAGTGCAGCTCTGCAACATACAATGCAGTCAGTGGGCATGGGCTTGCATGTTAAAAGAGCTATGCACACCGGACACGAGCAAAAATAATTAAAACTATTGATTTAAATTGAGTAATGTACAACGCAAGTGAAGCAAGCGGCATGAATGAAGCGAGCAAATATAGAAATACATTTGTTTTATTTGTATTTTGCTACGCGCTATTCATGTGGCAATGGGCCAATCAGAAATAAGGTTAAAGGTAGTGGCTGCCAGACTGTCAGTGTCTTGCTCACGCAGACGTTACCACAGAAATAAAAAATCGACATCAATGAGAATTTAATTATTAAA
>CM060255.1:41831557-41973861 GCA_030684275.1 Acipenser oxyrinchus oxyrinchus | reverse complement strand
AGTCGAAAACTATAATGTTCTTTATGATGCCAGTGTCCGTGGTTAAAGACAATAAAAGAAGGACGCCACATGGCAAGAAATAGCAGAACAATTGGAAATTGATGGTATGTCTATCTCTCTTTATTTCACCTTAATTTTAGTCAAAGTGACGGAGAACGCACACACACTGGTTTCGTATTTCTGTAAAATGCCGCTTCTTTGTTTTAATAATGTTGACCAATAATAATAATAATCACATTCGCTCTTTCACAAGCCGGTGGTATTCCCTAAACTGTTTCCTTTTTTTAGTGTGTGGTGTTCCCATGCTCTTCTGTGTTTTATTTATTTTATTTCGTCTCCACAAAAGGAGCAAAAGGAGAAAGTATTTTCTTTTCATGACTAGCTACATTTTTTTGTACTCGTGCTGTATTCGTGTCGTTCGCTTCGCTCCCGATGTGCACAATGTATTTTGTGAAAAGCTCAGATTTAATTGCTGAACGATAATGTTTTTCAGATTATCTGTCAGGTAACTGTTGAATCACCAAGTCTAAACAAAACAAAGAAAAAAAGAGTTAAGTTACATGCATTTTTTCACGGATTTATTTGTTAGAAATGTTAGCTAAATGTTGACTTGCCAACAAAATATTTAATTCACTGATTTATTTGTTAGAAACCCAGGTTTAACATGTCAAAATGTTCACTCGAAGTGTAAAAAAAAAGGACTTTTTTGTGGATAAGGAAAAAATATGCAATTTACACGAAATCAGGGAAAAAAATATATATATATAAAGTTATGATCTAACTTCACTAACAAACACAAGTCCAGAGGGGATTGAAACTTTTGTACAATGGTTAAGGCAAAAACAAGCATTCCATTTTGCACACAGCCCCCACCTGTGCATTGGTATTGTGACTCCGAATCGGAACGACTCTGCAGCTAATCCCTGAGATTGTTGGGAGAATGTGTGTAACAGACAGAGTTGACTAATTGACTGCCATTAAGGATAATGCTACTGTTGAGTGCAATATGATGTTAATGGGTTATAAGAAACTACTCATTGGGGGAGGATTGATCATTTTGTATAGAAGATGCTTGCTAAGAAACAGACATCGGTTTATACCCTGTTACTCTTGTACAGTGCTGGGGAAGTTCCTTTTAAAAAGTTATCTGTTACAGTTACAAATTACTAGAACAAAATTATAACTAGTTAAAGTAAAGTATTACTTTGAAAAAAATGTAACTAGTTAGAGTTAAGGCTGTAAAACACACCCTAAAACACAAACCCTAACCGGACACACATGAGCGCTATGCACTACGAGACTGGCTTTCTGCTACAATAGTGTAGAAAGATGGAATGGCACTTGTTAGTACCACACAGTAGGCTATGTACTCAAATATAATGTACAGCTCTATGAACATAATTTTGATCTTTTATTTAACATCATGTAATCAAAGAAACTACAAAATGATATCGCAAAAGCCTACTGGAAGCCATAAAAGTTGTACAGTAGCTCATGTTAGATTTTCTTTCAGTTTATCGTGTATGTGGAAAACTGCAAAGCGATATGTAATTCAATATGTTAACGTAACATTATTCAGCAGGTTTAATTCGACTTTATGAAGCAAAATGTCTTAATTCTATAGCGTGATGCAAAACCTTTGGCCACAGCTCTAATGCACCCATATAATCTACTAAATAAAAACACTGGTTTGTTTATCAAATTAGTTTTTCTGTCATCTATATGCAGGTTTATGAAATGACCGATCCACTTGGAAAAGAAACATACAATACTTGCTTACAGCAAGTAGCCGACTATTAAAAAATATATATGTTTTTACCGTCTTAGCCAGTTATTTAATAAAAAATAATAGTGAACTACGGAAATAATAAAAATGCAAAAAGTTATGTCAAAAACATAATCGTTTGATACAGTGAGGGAATAGCGATTTAAGGTTACCATTTGCTAAATAGGCTACAGAAAGGTTTCTTATCAGGAGCGATGTATAAACTGACCTCATACCTGTCAACCCATTTTGATCGTCACCTGTATATTTTACTTTTCAAACCCATAAGATTCATTCAAAACCCATTTGGAAAATCAATGACTGGAAAATCAGTTTTAATTCATCTATTTCTGCTGTAACTAATTAACAGACTGTTTAAGAAATTAACATTAAAACTGTTTAATAGATAAATATTCAAATTTATTTTTGCTTTTTATTGAAAAATTAAATGCAAATCTGAATACTTCCAATACCAAACCTAAATACAAATGGACATACCTGACTAAATATTCCAAAAGCATTTTAAATACTTTTCTATACAACAATCATTAATTTATTGATAAATCAACACCAACATCAGTGCACGTTATGTTTCATTATCTTTACTATTAATGTATTTGCATGATGCCTTAATCCAATGCAACATAAATGAGTACAGTTTATACAATAGTAACATAAACACAGTATATTAAGTTACAAAACATATGCAAAAAGTAAGAGGGCTTAAAAGAAAAAAAAAGAAAGTAGAACATAAAACAATGCTCAGTTATATTTAATTTAAAATATTTTGTAACCTACCATCTGTGCAGGGTATTTATAGTTATTTAAAAGCAAATGCAGATACTACATTTTCTTTTAATGAATTATAAATATTATTATTTTTTTTTACCTCAATGTCTTCTTCACCACAATGCACACAGTTGCTGCTGTCCCACCACTGCAAACAGGCTTGTCTTCAAAACATTGGATTATTGGGGTGTGCGTTTTCTTTTTTTCTATTATCTTTATTTTAAAGTGATCTTTCAGATCAAAGTGACCACTGGCAGCAACTTTCATACTGCAATTGCATACAAGGCACAACGTGTACTCTTCACTGAGAGGTGAAGGAGCCACGATTCCTGGGTAAAGTTCAGTCCATTGTGGTAAATATCTTCCATTAATCTTATCTCACTTCGAAGCCATCTTCGGGTTCCGATTTTCAATATGGTTACAGAATAACTTCCAGAAACTTTGATTACGTGCTTGATACTTAATTTCATTTAACGTGAGATTCTCGTGTGCTTGCAAGCAGATCCAAAAAACGCGCCTAAGGTGACTTTGCCTCGATAATTAAAAAAATAGACGCTGATGTTTAAAAAATGTATGGTTTGTGTTTTACGGCCGTAAGATCTGTGAAATTGTGAAAATCCGTAATACTAACGAGGTATCCGTAAGGATTGACAGCTGCCTGTCCTTGCAGGACATATGGGAAGGAGCAAACACTTCAGGGTGCTTGGCACCTCCTTAGACAACAGTGTGTCATTCATGATTTTTCCTTTGAAGCACGTGTTGTCACCACTTGGTTAATCCACCAACGGTACCGCGTGGCACCTAGAAAAAATCGCTCTAGATTTGATTTGAGCGGCACCACTCAGCGACACTGCAGTATTATATTGTTCTGGTCTGTGCTGCACCATTCAGTAACATTGCCAGTGATATTGGCGGTAAAATACTGCCTGATAGCCGACAGCATTGCGTCGCATATGTGTTGTCCCGGCCTTTACAAATGGTTACTTCTCAGGCAAAGTTTGCATTTTACAGAGATATATTTTTCAGTTTGGTTAGGCTGCAGCTCAAAATAGTCTTTGAAGATCCAGCTATGGAAACAGGTTGTTCCCTTCCAACGCCATCTTTTAGCAAGATTATATAAAAAGTGCACTCATGTGACATGTAAGGTTTAACTCACTGTTGAAGCGCCCTGTGATTTCCTGCTTTTTTTAGTAACTAAAAGTCATTAGGTTTTATTTTATTTTTTTAATGTAGTGTTACCACTTTGTTATTTATCTGAAAAACGCACCATTACATTTACAAGTTACTGAAAAAATGTAATCCGATTACAGTATATGTAATACATTACTCCCCAATACTGCACTTGTACATGTATTCATGAGTACACTATGCCCCAGAGATATACAAATATTGAGAGATAAAAGGCCTCTCAATTGACTAGACCTTACATCTCAAGATTAGTTATGCAGTCAAGAACAGTGCACTAAAGAATACTAGTTATATGGGTGTAAAGGAGTTCAGTTCATAAAGGCTAATTTTAGCCTTTGTCTGGTTAAAATACAGTTTACTCACTGCCTGAAATACATTATAACAGGCATGACATAAATACATACATAGTTGTCTGTGACACACAACAAACAGAGAATAGGCGACAGCTGACATGAAAATCACAATCACAGCCATGAGGTGGGTTTCTTCATGCTGCTATACTAACAGTGATGGTGGGGGAGATACAAATTTAAATAAAGTGTGTGCCTTAGCTAATGTGGAAAAAATGTGGTATTTAAACAACAAAATGATAGTGCCGTCCAATTGCTTGGTATTATTGCAAAAATTGAAGGCACCATACAAACAGTATTGGTGGCTTCTCAAATGTTGTGTCTTGTGGTGGGTGTATAAACTAATTATTTCATATTAATTAAAGCATTATAATGGTTTGCATTAATAAAACAGGATTCTCTTTTAAATTTGGAGGATTTTCTTAAATAGCTTGCTTGAAGATTCATGTTTAAAACAAACAAAAAAAATAAAAAATGGGCATACAATACAAATATAAATGAATACCGACACACACACAGGCACACTATTTGTTTAAACAGCAGAAAACATTTGTACAAAAACAATATTGACATTTAATCAGTTAAATAGATAGCAACCAGATACAACATAGCTGTATTTATTTTACAAAACTGATACGTTAAAATAAGGATACAGTCGTCGCCGCTTTATCAGGACGTCTCGGGAGAAGGAAAAATATCCCCAATTAGCGGCTGTCCCAATTAAACGAGAGGCAGTTGAGATTACCTTAGTCACAGTTTTTTGTTTCTTAATGAAAAGAAAGAGTGATTCAATTATGATTAAATATTAAATACATAATAATATGTTTTTTTTTATTCCTAAACAAAATTAATCGTTGTTTTTATTTCTACATAAAATGAAAAATAATTAAATCACATCTTATCACAAGATGAGGCACCTGCGATGTTGACACAGCAACTTTCTTTGCAACAGCAGTCTGAGAAACCACAGGAGACTCCAGTTCCAGAGAAAAAACAATCCATCTTTTAAATACCTTTAAAATAAATAGACATGATGTGTTCTAAAAAAATAACCTTTTCAACATGATCAATTGTCATGTGATAGGGGTGTAACGCTTAGTGTACCAATTGTCACGTGAAAGTTGCAACACCTTCAGTGATGATGTAGATGTAAGCCGTGACTCTTCCGCCACCACAGGTCCAGCTCCTAGGCTACAGTTATACAGTCGTGGCTCCTTCAAGAGTTTAACGTGGTTACGCAATTTAAAGCGTAATCATGTACTCACTGCACTGTGCTACGCGACCTGTCTTGCTCTGAAAAGTGATCTCCATTCATCATTTGAAAATACTGTATCCGAATTAAACAAAGTGACGTCCCAATTAAACAATATAAATAGCACTGGGAAGAATCGTCTCCCAGAGTTGTATCCCATTTAAGCAGAAATCCTGGATATCAGTATCCCGATTAGGCAGCGCTGACTGTAGTTCGTTGGTGAACAAGTAAACCTTTTAAAATTGCAACTGCTCCATTTAAAATGCATATGCTTTCAATAAATACGGTGCAAAAGCAGTAGGAGAGGATGAGGTGCGTAAAGGCAGTTTCCCAGGCCAAGCAGGGAGAATGGATGAGTTGGGAGAGTGTGGAATAACGCAAGATCGGCTGGCAAGACCTATGGATAATGGAATAGAGCAGGATCAGTTTCCTCATCAGGTCAACATATGATATTCTCCCAACACCACAGAACCTAAACCTCTGGGTAGGAGAGGATTCGTCATATGCTTTGTGTTCATCACCAGCAACATTAAGGTACATTTCGACAGGATGTAAGGTGGGTCTTAGCCAAGGACGGTTTACTTGGTGTCATGACCAGGTGCTGCGTTGTTTGGCCTTGCATTGGAAGACAAACATAACATGGCTAATACGTTGCCACCAGTTCCATCAAAACATTACACACAAAGGACAACATTCCTCTGTCCAGGGGAGCAACCACCAAGAAAAGGTATTAAAACCAAGCCTTGTCTAGGACAACTGGAAGCTGCTAGAGACTGGAAAATGCTGGCAGATGTTGGTCAACGACTTATTTTTCCACCTGAGACTGCCACCACTAACCTTCGACCAGATATTGTCTTGTGGTCTGGATCAGCATGCCTAGTTCACCTGGTAGAATTAACAGTGCCATGGGAGGATGCTGTGGATGAGGCGTATGAGAGGAAGAAACTTTGGTATGCTGAACTAGCTGCTGAAGCGTAACAGCGAGGCTAAAGAGTCTGGGTTTACCCAGTGACGGTGGGTTGTCGAGGATTTGTGGCACACTCTACAACCCGGTTTCTCAGAGACATGAGATTCAGTGGTCAAGAGTTGTGCCGCACAGTGAAGAACTTACCTGAAGCAGCAGAGAGGAGCAGCAACTGGCTGTGGTTAAGATGGAAAGATTCTGGTTGGGGATTTCATGCACAATAGAAAGAAAGCAACATTGATGCACAGGTAAGTCAGCTGGGCTGAGCTGAGTGGGGACAGAGGGGGGTGATTCTGGGATGCCAGAGTCACCGTCGAGCCCTCTTGAGGTGTTGTGGGCTAGTCGACAAAACACCAAGGATGGAAGGTACCCATTTGAAGACCCCAGAGATGTACCTACTCAGCTCAATCCAGGCGGTTGTCATGCTGAGGCGCTGGGGAGACCGCACTGTGGTTGATCCCTGGAGCCAGCATCGCAGCCGTTGTGTGTACTAATGAGCCAGGGAGGCAAAATAAGCTGATCCCTGGAGCCAACATTACACTTTAGCCATCAACACCAGGCAGAAGGATATCTACATCATCAGATGGCAGGAAGCACAAATGGATGGAAACGCAGATGGATCACATTAGTTTACTATAAAGCTACGTCTTAGTTGGTGCATGAATGCTAATAACATAGCTTGTTGTGCTTTATGTGGATGAAATCGACATCATTCTAGGGCAAAAGGAGAGGACAGAAACGTGGCATTTTAATTACTTATTTTTAATAAAGTGTTTAAATCATTACAATGTTAAATTGACCTATGCATTCGCATTGTTTTAAGTTGTGGAAAGACGTTCTTTGCTTTATTGTTTCGTATAATCGGAGGTGTTCTAGATGGGGACTAAGGTGTCTCTTTTTGCTCAAGTGTTAAGCACAACATTGTTTTCGACTATTCTTGGGTGTTAAAATATTTTTTTTGTTTTTGCTTTTCAATATATCATGAGCATTGTTATTCCACAATGAATGCAATTTTAAAAACAGATTCACAAAACAGGCTGACACAAGAATCTTTGGAGGACTGCCTACGTATCACCGTCACGTCTATCACACTTGGTGTTCTAAAGCTGATTGCAGAACAAAAGTGCCATTTTTCTCATTAAATTTGTCATAACACAATGAAGCATTTAAAAAAAAAAATGTATGCTACTTTTGAATTATGTTTTATGTTACTCTGCGTTCCTGTCTATCATATGAAGATTCCAGTACCATAGCGAGGCAAAATGTATCATCACAATCAGCAAGTACTGTACTTTGGAATCGATATTGCAAAACACTTAATTTTCTGAAATGTATGAAGGTCATATGGAGAATCCCCCATGACAGCCCCCTTGCGGTAATATTAAAATGAAGTTCCGCTCTCGCTCAGCCCTTGATACAGCCCTGCCAGGAGGCATCTGCCATTTGCCGACCACTGCTGTACGCCTACATCTGAATTTAATAAAACAAGTGCATAACTTCACCCTGCAATGTTTTTTACTTGAAAAAGGTACATTCATGCAGTGTTGAAATAATGTCTTTTAAAATCTTCTTAAGATGAAATTAACCAAAATATACAATATTATTACACAACATAAATCTAGCTTATAAACAGGCAACAATATTAAAAAGGAGAAGTATACTTAAATATCACAATGTAATAACAATGGAATAACTCATTATTCAGAATAAAAAATATACAGTATATGTAAAAAAAATTAACTGAATCAGCTTCTGGCTCCAGTAGGGCAGTGATGACTGTCAATCTCAAATCTAGAGATAGAGAGAACCAGTGTGATACAGAGCTAAGCGTCATTCTGTGTTTTGTGAGTGAGGTAAGGCAGACAGAACATTTGGTTCAGATTCAAACTCTTCAGATATTACTTTCACTGAAAAGGAGATTTCCTAACAACTTTTCTAAAAATTAATTTATTAAAACATTTTTGTGACATCACCTTAGTGCTTTTAATTGATTGATTATACTAATTTTCTAACTAAAAGTGGCTGTGTGGGTTTGCAGAGAAGGGGGTTGTGGGGCAGATGTATTGTTGATTAATCCACAGTTTATGCTACAAATCTGTCAACGAAACCAGTCAGAACAATTCAACAGAAAAGCGAATGCCATTTTATTACACAATAATAATGAACAATTAGTTGATTATAACCTTACACATTTCAAACATAATACTTAGAAAAGGGCTTATTTAAGTTTAGCATTTCATATTGTTAAAGAAAAGTAATATAATTATACATTAAAATTAAAATATATATATTTTTTTCATAATTACAAATTCCCTTCCACATAAACATCCTCCTTCTAATTTTTATTTCAATTTTCTTCTAGACATCATCACTTAATCAATCACAAGAGTTGTTCAAACAAGCTTACAGCCCTCTTATATTTTGCCTGAGTACTTCTCAAAAACCGATCATTGCCAAGGATATTTAGGTCTTCATCTGTTTTAGGTTGGTGCAAAAGGATCAATAACTTGACTTTCTGTTATTGATTTTTCTAATACCACTTTCATGTTCTACATCTAAAACATAGTCCTCATTACTATCTTTACTTACAACAGACAATTTTGTCTGTGTAAATGGGATTTCTCAAACTCCAAGGAACACACATACCTACAATGTGAGAGACAAACATTTGTAACTGTTTGAAGTGTAACAAATGAGCCAAAAACTAATCCAATTACCAAATGAATAATCAATTGAATCTCATTATCAAACAAGAATCCATTAGGAATAAATGTTGTAAGTGGCATAAAGAAAATAATCCACAGTGAATTATTTTTACAGATGCAACACGTGTTGTTTACCCCTTACTTAAAATATGCTTTTTTTGAGTTGATGTTGGGTAACTTCATCTTTTTCAAGGTTAGTCCTTCAGCGTGTGTGTGTGCTTGACCAGGCACTTCATTGTATTTTCATTTTTCAACAACACCACATTTAATATAACAGTATTTAATATTTCTTTCACTGATACATGCAGTTGGCCAAATTGATATTCAAAATGTTCAGGTTATTAATGCATAAGCAGTTATTAAAAATTTAACTGACAGGATTTATAATATAATATAATATTATAGTATTGGAACACATATCTAGCATTAGACATATATCTGCTAGCATGCAATTTCTCTAAACAGTTAATATACTGGTCAGTAGGGATATTCATATATAGTGATTTCCATGATACAGGGCAGATCAATAAGATCTATATAGGGAAACTCATTTCTTTACCCTTTTTAATTGTAATGACAGTAATGATTTGCTCAGCTGGTAATCCATCTGTTAGTTTCCATTAATTGGGTTTAAAAACAACTCCAACTGATTCCAAGCTAATATAAATTGATAGCACCTGCTCTTCAAAGAAATCTAATGCCTCCATTGAGCTTTTTGGTAATGCACTCTTCTTTTTTTGACAATCAACAAATTTGGTCAATTTATTCAGACCATGTTGAAACTGTTTCCAAATAAACAATAAGCAGCTAAACACAGAAGGGATAGGCTGGACTGGTAAGAACCTATAGCCAGTGGACATGTCAGCAATGCCTTTAATACTTCATATGCTGACAGCCATATGTGGTTAAAGAAGCATAAGTGAGAGTGACTCTGCTGATCACAGAACCAGTTTCGCAACCAGTGTTAACTGAGTCAAACATTTCTGTTGATGTTATTCCAAGGGAATCAACCCTTAATCTTAATGTTTAATGACACATTTTAAAGGACTGAAAAAATATATACTGTGGTGAAAAAGTGATTCCACCAAGTACCCATTTCCGAAGTCTTCCAGGTCTAATCAAGTATGCCTGCAACACAGGGATAATCAGCTGGGAGCGAGACTCACCGTTAATTTTAAAAATAGGTACCTCAAGGGAGGAAGTGAGGGAGGCTGGTAGCCTAGGAGATACATAGGTCAGGGACAGGATTTTTTCTTAAATAAGGAGAAAATGCGCAAGGTATCCGTACATTCCATTTATTTTATTCATGGCTAGTTTCGGATTGGAGCCTGACACTTCAGGTTCCGAAATCAATTAAAAACATATTAGAAAATGGATAGGAGATTTCGTTTAACCTGATTGGTCAATACAAGGGCTTAAACCTCTGATAAAGGACCCCGAATGTTATCTTTCAAACTATGTTTAATCACTGATTCCAAATCAATCTGCCCAACAATACTTAAATACAGTATTCGTGTAGTCTACCTTTTTCTCCTTGATGAAAGAAAATCTCCAATCTTGTACACACCCTCTGAATGTTGTTTGTCAATGTAGAATAATTCTGCTTCCTTGCTGTCCTATCTATCTATTTAAATTTAGTATACCAAATAAAGTGTTTGCTGTCAGCGGCAAAACAGTAACCACAATAGCTGGTTTGAATGACGAGTTGAAATCAAACAACTGGACGCAGTTTGATCAACAAATTTAAGCATATCACAGTAACAACACAGGCACGTCACATCTCTTCTCTAAAGCCCGGAGATGGAACCTTTGACTTTATAAACACACAATGTGAACAAGTTTCTGGACAAACAGCACAATCAGGATTAACACATACTACAGATAACTAGATATTTGTAATTACTAAAACTTCTTATTTTATTTATTTTGCTAATAAATGTTAGGACCTAACAGTAATTTAAATACTGAAACTTACACAAATACACGAACATGCACTCAAATTCAAATAAAAGTTATTTTTTTCTGCTCTCCTAAAGCAACAAATTTGTATCTCACAACCCTAGCCCAATAAATGTACCCTCTTTCTTTACCCATTCTTCTTGATTGTAACCACTCAATCCATTTTTAAGCATTTAATAAACCGAATTAGTACTAATACTGCTGAGTCATTAAAACTTCAAACCTGAATGGGTATATGTGATTTCTCTTGATTACTTAAAAATGGCCTGGATATATTGTAAGCCAGTGCATGAACAATCCACTTACAGGAGTACAAAACATCTCTGTATCCTTGTGGCAGGATGGCTTGCAGTGGTGAGGTGTGGTGACGTCACAGACCAAAAACACAGACACAGCAGCTGCAGGGCTGTTTCTTTATTAAATAATAATGAAAATAAAGGAGTTAAACAAAACACACACACAAAACAAACAGGCACAAGGGCCAAACAAAACAGTAAACTAACACAAACGGGACGAAACGGACAAACAAGTATCGTGCTGAACCAATAGCAATTGTTATTTTCCGCGTCTGCTCTATCTCTCCGTACCTCCTCTCTGTACACCCAACCCCGACTGAGTGACAATGTGCGTCTTTTATGCAGTTGTACCGAGACTCGATTGCTAATCAATCATTCAATTAGACTCTCGGTACAACTGCACATGGATTAATTACGTGTCCTTCCCCGTGCTCACATAGTATTACATTTTAATCAGCACGTGAAGTGATGTGCAACCCAAGTGGCTAAATACAAATATACATTTTATCACTCGTGCTACGCAGACCCATTTATATCCCGTGTACCAATGACTATACACCAACATTTAACACACTACATGCAACACATAAACAAACAATACGCACAAGGCGGGGTCACACTGCCACATATCTCCCCCATTGTGCGCAGCACACATGGCCTTAAAAGGCCACCTTCCCCTTAGTCCCAAAGTCCCGGGTCATTGTCCCGCCCAGGAACAGGGGCACCAATATGTCCAGGGTGGCCATGGGGAGGTCCTCCTCCCAACCCTGTTTTGCAGCCAGCAGCTCCCTCTTCTGGGGCTCCGCCACAGATGTTCCGCAGCGAATTATGGCGGGGAAGGTGGTCTCTGGACCTCTCCCCCCTTCTTCGTAGCCGGCAGCTCCCCTTGGTGGGGCTCCTGCCACCCTAACTCCAGCAGCGAAATTGCTGCGGGTGAAGGTGGTCTCCTGACTTCTCCCCCCTTCTTCATGGCCGGCAGCTCCCCTCCGTGGGGCTCCTGCCACCCGTTCTCCTGCAGCGAAATTGCTGCGGAGGGAGCTGGTCTCCTGACCTCCCCCCCCCCTTCTTCGTGGCCGGCAGCTCCCCTTCATGGGGTTCCAGTCACAGTATTTCCTGCCGCATGGCAGGACTGGTAGCGACCCCAGGCGAAGCAGGACCCTCAGGAGGCGACGGCAGCCGCTGCGGACCCTCGGGAGGCGACGGCAGCCGCAGGGGACCCTCGGGAGGCAACGTCAGCCGCAGGGGACCCTCTGGAGGCGACGGCAGCCTCAGGGGACCCTCGGGAGGCGACGCAGCAGCAGCGACCCTCGGGAGGCGACGGCAGCAGCAGCGACCCTCGGGAGGCTTAACTAGTGAGGGGATCCCCTGGCCATGGAGGCGGCAGCGGAGCTCCACTTCTCCCTCATACCCTGTAACTGGTGGTTCTCCGCGATGCGCGGAGCCACAGGCAGCCCCAGGCGATGCGCGGAGCCACAGGCAGCCCCAGGCGATGCGGAGCCACAGGCAGCCCCAGGCGATGCGGAGCCACAGGCAGGCATCCTTGGGCGGTGCGAGGCAGGCATCCTTGGGCGGTGCGAGGCAGGCATCCTTGGGCAGAGCGAGGCAGGACAGGAGCAGTCCTTCCCATGACGGTGGAGATGGAACCAGCAGGTATTCACCCTCTGCTGGTGGAGGTGGGAGGGGAAAGCAGTCCTCCCACGGCGGTGGAGGCCGAACCAGCCGGTATTCACCCTCTGCTGGTGGAGGTGGAGATGGAACCAGCAGGTATTCACCCTCTGCTGGTGAAGGTGGGAGGGGCAAGCAGTCCTCCCACGGTGGTGGAGACAGAACCAGCAGGTATTCACCCTCTGCTAGTGGAGGTGGGAGTGGTAAGCTGTCCTCCCACGGCGCTTGAGACGGAACCAGCAGGCATTCACCCTCTGCTGGTGAAGCTGGGAGGGGCAAGCAGTCCTCCCACGGCAGCTGAGGCGGAACCAGCAGGCATTCATCCTCTGCTGGTGGAGCTGGGAGCGGCAAGTTGTTCTCCCACGGTGGTGGAGCCAGAGACAGCTCCTGCTGCTCTGCTCCTAGCGGTGGTGGAGACAGGCAGCTCCTGCTGCTCTGCTCCTAGCGGTGGAGATGTTGGAGACAAAGGCAGCTCCTGCTGCTCTGCTCCTAGCGGTGGTGGAAACAGAGGCCGCTCCTGCTGCTCTGCTCCAAGCGGTGGTAGAGACAGAGACAGCGCCTGCTGCTCTGCTCCTAGCAGTGGAGATGTTGGAGACAGAGGCAGTTCCTGCTGCTCTGCTCCTGGCTGTGGAGATGTTGCAGACAGAGACAGCTCCTGCTGCTCTGCTCCTGGTGGTGGAAGCGATGGAGGTGGCGGAGACAGAGGCAGCTCCCGCTGCTCTGCTCCTGGCGGTGGAGGTGGCGGAGACAGAGGCAGCTCCCACTGCTCTGCTCCTGGTGGTGGAAGCGGTGGAGGTGGCTGAGGCAGAGGCAGCTCCCGCTGCTCTACTCCTGGAGGCCAAGGTTCTGGACCTATGGGCTCCCCCCTTCTGGGCGCTGGATGCACGGGCTTCACCCTTCTGGGCGCTGGATGCACGGGCTCCCCCCTTCTGGGCTGCTCCCACTTAGGCGTAGGACGTTCGGGTTCCTCCCAGTACTGGGAGGGGCAGATAGCCACAGTGTGGCCATACTCTCCACAGCCGGGGCAATTCCGCCGTGAGGCAACTTGCAACTGCCACCCAGCCATCGTCCCAGACCTTCCCTTTCCCCTCTCCCGCTGGCTCTGGATACCTCGGCAGGGCTTCTTCCTCGGGAGATGGCAGCGATGGCTCCTCCCCTTTGGGCGCTGAAGACGGCGGTGGTGGCTCCTCTCCTTTGGGCGCTGGAGACTGCAACGGGCTTCTCCCTTTTCCCTGAGATGGCGGGACCCTCCCATGTCGGCAGCCAGGTAATTGAGCACCATGGCTGCGATGTCTGGGAGGGATGCTGGGTGGTGTTGCTGTTCCCAGGTCTCCCAGCCCCCATCTCGGCCCACAGGAGGTTGATCACTGCAGGAGGGCTTCCTCATAATCCCTTCCCGCTCCACCAGCCAGTCCCAGACTCCCTCGGAGGAGAGTGCACTCGTCCTCTTTGGAGGATGCAGGTCCTCCCTCACCCTTGCTGGACGCTCTGGCTCCTCCTTCTCCTGTCATGGAGGGGGTTGGTCCGGTGCTATGCGCCCAACTTCGTCAATAGTGAAGCACCACTCCTCACCTTTCAAGCAGGTGAGGCAGACGTCCAGCGTGCTCGAGATGCAGTGGGACCTGCGACCGGCCCCACGCTGCTGTTGCTGCTGCTTCCTTCGCCTGCTTCTTCTCATCTTATTCCTTATTTTATTTATTATATTTTTTTCCCCAAAAAAACAAATTATTTTCTTTTCTTTCTTTTTTTCTTCACAAAAACTTTTTTTTTCTTCCTTTTTCTTCTCAGAACAACTCACTTTTTCCTCTCTTTTTTCTCTCCCCACACACAACTCTCCGGTCTGACTCCTGAGGCTGTAGTCCCACTGCCGGACACCAACTGTGGCAGGATGGCTTGCAGTGGTGAGGTGTGGTGACGTCACAGACCAGAAACAGACACAGCAGCTGCGGGTTAAAACCGAGACGCGAAAGCACTCAGTTTCTTTATTAAATAATAATGAAAATAAAGGAGTTAAACAAAACACACACACAAAACAAACGGGCACAAGGGCCAAACAAAACAGTAAACTAACACAAATGGGACGAAACGGACAAACAAGTATCGTGCTGTTGTGGGAGGATTTTTTTTTTATATCAGCTACACCTCCCAAAAAATTATCGAAATATGAAAAATAATAAATATTTTTTTTAAAATTCCCAATTTCAACCTCAAACAAGTACTATATAAAAAACAGAGTATATTGTAACTCCACAATTTGTCAAGGATTTCAAATCTGAAATCAGAACTGAAATATCTTGTACAGTTGCAGAGCTAGATAAGGTTTTACAATGCATAGTATTTTACAAAAATCAACCTCCGAAATGGCAAAGGCAGACCAGGGCTAAGACTTGCCAAAAAGTGAGATTGGAAACATTATTGCCCTGTTTGAGGTACAGTTATATTTAGGCTTGCTACTATTCGATTTTTATTTTTTTGCCAAATCAACGATTAATATCAACGTTTAGTTTAGAAAGAATTTACCGTTTTTTTCGATCTATATTTTTCAATTCAAGCAAAGAATGGGTGAAATCGACCTTTATGCTTTAAAAAACAGGCTTTTTATGCCATTGAAAAACGTCTAATTTAGCAAAACTCCTTTATCATATTCAACATGCAACAAAACCATGGTTACCAACATTCTAATTGAAATAACATTTGGTCACAGCTGAGCTATACATTTAAAAATTGTCTCAAATGAACCATAGTAAACGCAGCATATAAAAGTGTATTACACAGACCTTTACAGCATAAATTTATGAGTAAAAAAAAAAAAAACATTAGATAGTTGAACAGAACTAACTTATTATTTGGAGTCTGAGCTCCCCCTCTCCTGCTTTAGTACAGCCTGACACAGAGTCACAGGCAAGGCAGACGGGCCCGCTTCGTCCTGCCGCGGAGACTTCAGCAGTCGGTCGGTATTCTGCACAATATTCCATAAGTGTTTTTCTCTTGCGCCCCATTTTCAAATCAAACTACTAACTGTCACCATATAGCTAAAGCAAAAGCTTACATACACCTTAACCTGCTAATTTCAAAGTAGGCGCTTTGAATGACAGGCGCAGTAGCTGGCAAATGAGAGCTTTCTAGCACTGCTTAAGTCAACGAGATCTGTCAGAACAGGGTGAAACTACAGTACAGAACACTGAAATGACTGACAGCGACCCCCAGGCATTCAGAGCGGAACAGAGACGGGTGGTTTTGCAGCCGTTTATCATATATAAATTTATTTCAGTCGAATGGATATTTTTAGGGAATTCGATGTTTCACGAGCTTTACCGATTAATATAGAAAAATAGAAGCCTAGTTATAGTTCAGTATACAGATAAAGAAACAACACACAAGTTATCAAGTAAAATGTTTTATTTATTTTTTATTTTAAAAAAAAATGTATATTACAAATATTACAGATACAACTTTGATATTAAGAATTGTATTTGGGAGGGAGGGAGACAAAAAAAAAACCTTACATATTTTGCTGTATTTATTTATTTTCAAAACTACCCTGCAGTTGAAGTGCTGGGCTGGGGATCCTCCAGATCATTCTTCTCCTCCTCCTCATCCTCATCCTCTTGCAGCTGTTCATCAAGGAGGTCCTCCTCCATGGAGTCCATGCCCTCGATCTCTTCCTTCAGTGACTGAACCAGATGCTAGAACCGATTGTCTCCATCCATTTTCTGGCTTACACACACCCACATAAAACATTAAAATAAATACCTATTATTATTATTATTATTATTATTATTATTATTATTATTATTATTATTATTATTATTATTATTAATAATAATAGTAATAATAGTAATAATAACAACTACAGCTAAATAATGTCTTTGTTCTTTACATAGCCTACATACACAAAGTTAAATTAAAAACTAAACCAATAAAAAACTAAATAATTATTCCTCATTCTTTTACACATCAAATAAAAAATATTAAGTTAAAAAAAAAAAAAAAATGCATAGCTAAATTAATTAATAATAACGACTACAGATAAATAATGAATCGACTAGAAAAAGTAAACAAAAATGACCTAATACACAGACGTACACTAACGCCTAACTTTAGGCATCACATGCGATAGACTGACTCATTGTGTGACCCTGAGCAAGTCACTTAACCTCCTTGTGCTCCATCTTTTGGGTGAGACGCACTTGTAAGTGACTCTGTAGCTGATGCATAGTTTACACACCCTAGTCTCTGTAAGTCACCTTGGATAAAGGTGTCTGCGAAACTAATAATAATAATAATAATAATAATAATAATAATAATAATAATAATAATAACCTATTTAGTTTTGCCTTCTCTCCTGAGGAGAAACAAGCTGAAAAAATGGGGGGAAAAATCTAAAATAAAAACGTATGAACGTATATATATATATTTTTTGTTTTGTTTTTTTGTTTTTAATGTGATGTTGATACTCTAGTAACTCTTGTCCACAGTAATAAAAGTTAGCCCTGCCCAGCAAGCAAGCAAGCAAGCACTCACACACACAGACATGACACCGCGAAAAAAAAGAAAAACGCTGCAGATGTACTCAACACAAAAAAACTAATATAAAGTTGAAAAAAACAACAACAACAATATGGCTAATTAGCCCAAGTACTTACCGTTTAGATGATATGTAGATTAGCGCTCTTGGAATTGTAAAACCAGAGATACAAAACCTTGAATCTGCTGTGGAGCTGTAATGGCGCTGGCAGAGACTCTTCCTTGTAATCAAAATATTATATGTCCCGCCCATCCTAGCCCAAACCAATTGTACTATTACACGCCTAGTAGTCATGGCTATAACCCACGCTTAAAAAAAACAAGTTTGCTAGTTGGACGGCTGAGCTATGACGTTTTTTGTCATCGTAACAAAAGTTACTAAATTACAGTGCATCGGCAGCAAAGGGTTGAGTGTGCTCAGACCACAAAAGTACATGGAATCTGACAGGGAACTAGCCAGCCTGTTAGAGAAAGATGTGTACGCTGACATGAAATACATTGCGGAGAACTGTGAACCCCTGGTGACTGGCCGAAAATGACTATGAGACTATCAAGCTGCATTCAAAGCTATCTGAGGAAGGCAACTAGGAATGGCCAGTATATGTACAGATGGCTGAAGTGTCATCTAACAATGTAAGGATCCCGTTTCTTTCTGGAAAAAAATGGGAATGAGGTAGATTGAACCTTTTAGAATTGTTCAAAGCTTGCAAATATATTGCTGGATAACAGATGGTTATCAATAAGTGGGGATAAAATATAAATAGATTGCAATCCAAAATGTTTTCTGAACAGCGTCCAGACCCTCAGAGATTGACGGACTATTACGTCATTATTGGAAAAGGAATTAGCCAATGGGAGAGAGGAGCATAACGCAGCAGATAATGAAGAGGGCCAACACGAAGCTGCCTCAATATTTATCCAAGCAGGGGTAGACCCGTTGAGGTAGGAGTGTAACCAGAAGGACATGTTATTGATATTAGCTGCCTAGTAGTAAATTTGGAAATTGGGAAATGATAACCCTCCGAAAGATTTAGGTCTTTGGAGAAACTCCTTGTGAATGCGAGCGGGCTTGTTATTCCAAATAAATACAGAAATTAACTGATTTAGGGATTTGAAAAATGATTGGGTAATAAATGCGGGGATGCATTGGAAAAGGTACAGAAATTTAGGAAGAATGTTTATTTTAACAGAATTAATTTGACCCACCAGAGAAAGAGGTAAAGTTGACCAACGCTTTAAGTCCTGCCTATAGCGCTCCAGCAGAGGGACAAAATTAGCTTTAAAAAGTTTAGAGAAAGCCTGTGTGACTGAGCTTCCCAGATACGTAAAGGAGTTGGATGACATTTTGAAGGGTATGGTAGTGAATGAGTGTTGCAGTGCAGAGTGATTAATATGAAAAAATCACTTTTATGCAAGTTGAGTTTATATCCTGAAATTTTGCTAAAATCGTAGAGAACTGAGAAAATATGTGGTAAGGTGGAGTCGGGATCAGTAATATAGAGAAGGAGGTCGTTGCTGTAAAGTGAGACCTTATGCATGTGCCCTCCCTGAGAAATACCTTGAATCCCCTCGCTGTAGCGCAATGCAATAGACAGTGGATGAAGTACAAGAGGGTGTGTATATTATGTTAAACAGACGTCTAATGTTAAAGAGTGTCTGCCTTGAATAAACCCTGTCTGGTCAGGGGAGACAAGTGAAGGAAGAAGTGACTCTAGACGGAGGTCCAAGGCCTTAGCGAGGATTTTTACATCGGCATTTAAAAAAGAAATAGGGTGGTATGAAGTGCAGTCGAGGGGGTCCTTATTTTTACTTAACAGCAGTTAAATAGATGCCTGTCGAAGTATTGGCGGAAGGGAAATTGAGTTAAAAGATTCAGAATATATACTGAAAATAAGAGGGGCAAATTTGGGAAATTTCTTTTTGTAAAAATCAGAAACCCATCTGGGCCAGCAACCTTACCACTCTGCATGGAGGCAATAGCACAGGTAATTTCCTCAACTGAGAGAGGTTTCTCCAAATTAGTTTTCAGCTCAGGATTAACTTTAGGAATATTGATTCTCGCAAAAAAATTATCAAACAGCAGGGGGTCAGAAATAGAGTCAGAGGAATAATAGTTTTTGAATTGGTCATTAATCAACTGATGGTTGTCCGTATTTGATCCTGATGCTGTACAAATCTGTGCAATAATTCGGGACGAATCCCTTTGATGCAGTTGATGGGCCAGAAATTTTGTGGGCTTATTGCTGTCTTCATAGAGTGCATGATGGGACTTGCTCAGCATCTGCTCTGCCTCTGTTTACTAGTGAACAGATCAAATTCAGTTTGTAAAATTAGACACGCTCTATAAAGTTCAAGTGAAGGGTTTAAAGTATGTATTTTTTATCCAGATCACGTTTGCCATCAGACAATTCTGACAATTGCTTAGTGTTCTTTTTATTGGCATGGGCTGTATAAGAAATTATCTCACCGCGTAAATAGGCTTTAACCCTTTGCGGTTACAATTTTCCCTTTCCGGTCCGACATCATCAAAAAGATGTAAAAAGCAGGTCTCTAGCTGAGAAAACCATTCAATGGCCGAGTGAGACCAATAGGAGCCAAGAGAAGCCGAAAAAAAGGGGCGGATCTGAGCAATACACATAGCCCCGGCACCACAGAGATAACACAGACATAAACAAAAAAGCTTCTGCATCCAGCGCTCAAAGAATATCACAGACTTTTGCAGAGCTTTTTGAGATGTTATAGTAACAAAATAATGACCTGGATCGCATTATTGAGGAGTTTGGTGGTAAAACGAGTGATGAGGAGATGATTTATCGGTATGCATGACTATGAAGAGGTATGTGAAAAATACAGCGAACGAGGGGTGGGGCGGGGCTGGAGATGCAGTACTGAGTGTCCTGTTGTTATGCAGTGCCTTTTAAACCTGTTTTACTGTGAAAAAAATACTTTTAGACAGCACGTCTAAAATAAACTGCGCGTGTGAAAATAAATTGGACCTGACGTGCCTGAGACACGCTGAATAAATGGACCGCAAAGGGTTAAGGGTCTCCCAAAGAGTGGAGGCCAAGATTTCAGTGGAGACATTTGTGTCTAGGACAAAGTCAATTTGGAAGGAAATTAATTTTGTAAAATCTGAATTTGCTAAAATTATGTTTTTGTTTTTTCCCCGTCCCCAATTTGCTTCTGCTGAATTGTTTTACTGAACTGTAGAATCTCAGGACAGTTCGTACCAATCATAATATTATATTAGGTTTTATTGGGAAGGCTGGTATTGCTTTGAGGTGAATACCCCGGAAATGCTATATCAACTGTAACATAACACTGACATGGTCGATTTGCAGAGGAGTAAAAAGACACAGGACGCCTAAGTTTGAAATTTTACTGATGGTCCTGATGTCCTGTAAAATAATGAGGAGGACCTCTGAGAAAAATTATCTGGGATATGTGCACACGCGTTGTCCAGTCAAAGGAGTCGAAGGCTGAATCTGGTGTAAACATGACAGGACTCTGCCCAATCACAACTAGATATGTGTTTGACATATTATTATTATTTTTATTATTTATTTATTTATTTATTTTAAGTGTGCTTAGGCGGCAGTGAAGCAAACAGCTCACGGGTCAGGGCTTACATTGGTTGGGATGGGGATTTACAGTGTCGCAGGAGGCTGACATTTTTTCTTCTCCCACGTCGTTGAATAATGAATTTCGGGGGGGGGCGGGAGGGGTTCAAACCCCATAAAACCCCTAAAACCACCCCCTAGCTATGCCATTGTATTACACTCATTTTAATTTCAACTTTTGATAATTTTTTAATTCAAGATTAAAAATGTATCAAACAATCACAATCGTCTCAAACACTCACACCTCTTTTCAAAATGTATTTTGCCCTTCAAAATTAATTAATTATCCTTTGTCTCTATTTGCTTTACTGCTTTATTTATGCTGTATTTATGCTTATTTATGCTTTATTTATGCTGTATTTACTGCTTTATGCATGCTGTATTTATGTATTACCCATATCCCCCACTGTTAGTTTCTGTTACACATCTAATGCAGCTGTTCCATTGAGTAATGGACAATCAGCCACTGTATCTATCAATCCTAGTTCTGCTCCTCGATCGATCACATCAGTCATATCCATTTTTCACAAGTTTCCTGTTCAAAATGAAGATGACATCAGTTGTGGCTGTTTTATGTGTATGCCCAGCAACAGTGGCTCCCAGATGTATTTCCAAACCGTCTGTCACTGACGTCTTCCTTTGGTACTAATTCCACCTGTTCAGGCTTTTATATGACAACCACTATATTATCTGTTGGCACTCCCATCAATAAAGTTTTTAGTCTAGTGCACACCACGTTTCCCTCTGAAATGACCACATCTGCTAGCATGTCAGTTCCAGCCTCTCCAAGAGTCACTTAAACTGATTCAATATTTCACCTAGCAGTTTAGACTGCAGTCTCTTGCTCTACCGCTCCTATTATGCCCTGGACTTGCATGACCTATGCACCACATTACTGGATCATCAGCTAATGCACTATCCTTGCACTATTGCACTACTATGTCATTGTAGATATAACTTCTTATAATCCTGACCTATTGCGTCGTAGTTCATATTGCATTTTAGTAGTTTTATTTGCACTTACTGCAAATACACTGTATTTAAATATTAAGCTTGCATTGCAATGCTTTACTACCCTGTAACTGTATAATATCATACTAGTTTGCAGAATACAGAAACATTCTGTAAAATACATTAAACAGTAAATCACAGACACCACATCCCCCAAATGACAACAATGAAAATAACTAAAGACACTGCAAGAAAAAAATGACCCCTTTAAGAGTACAAGAAACTCAAAAAATATCTTACCTTTGTACGGCGTCCATTTTAGGACATTCTCAGACATCACTCCTTCCGATGCCAGGAATCACCCCTGTTCGAGTCCATCGTCAGGTATTAGGTATTAGGCATTAGTCCTTTGCGAGTCAGTCGTCGTGTATCAGGCATCAGGTATCAGGTATCAGGTCTCCTTGAGTCAGGTATCAGGCATCCTCAAATAAAGGCTAAAATCCCCAAATAAATCACATGAATGTTTTAAGTTATTTTTAAATAGTGGGTTTTTTGAAAGTATGTAAGAATTTGATGACTGCTGCTCACCACTGATGGATGCCTGATGTTTGCTTAGTTCAGAGACAATTATGCTGATGGTCCCACCTCCTTCCCCTCTAGATAGGCTCTAGGGTTTAGATTGACAGTTGATTGACCTCACTGCCCTATTGGATCCAGGAGCTGATCTAATGCAATTTTGTACATAGAAAATAATTAGACTGAGTACTCTTTCTCTGAAAAAAATTCTCATCATCCTCATAAAAACACATACATGCAAACACTCATTAACATATAACTAATAGACTTAACTCCCCCTCTCCCCCCCCAGGATAAATATATATGTTTTACACACTGTTAAACAAGCACTTTTTTTTTGTTGTTGCTTTGATAGATGCCATTTTCATTTGCTGGACCCAACTTTATTTCATATATGTCTCAGAACCTTCAACACTACGCTTCCCGTAATCAAAGAATGCTGTACGAAATGAAGGGTGTAGCTAACTCCAGTCCTTCACGTTCCATTGGCTCCCACATTATGCTAAAAATCATACACATCAAATCATATTGCAGCAGCAGGGAGGAAACAATACACTCTTGCAATATGACGGGATATGACATATGTCAATAAACAATCCCTGCCAGGCAGAGCAGTGCACGAGGGTCAGCAGCCACTAAAGAGAGAGAGAGAGAGAGAGAGAGAAAAAGTACGCCCTAGACTACCTGTGAAGAATTTCCAAGGATAAATATTGGGATTTTCTTCCTACGCAATGGGACGCAGGATATTTGCTAGGAAATCGGGACTCTCCCAGCCATATAGGGACTGTTGGCATGTATGTGGTTATGCTTACTTTAACTGTTTCCCACGAAGTACTATCCTTGCAAATTAAATGTAAATCTTGTTTATTATTTCTGATTATCTATATATGTATTGTGGAAGTGAACAAAGTTAGACAAAGACTTGTGTCTGAAAAAAATTGTATACATGATATAAAGTTGGGGAATGAGTACAATAGGACTTTTATTTCTTCAGAATGTTCTAGCTGTCACTATCTGTAACTGCAAGTTGCTAAGAAACTAGATAAACATTTTGCTTGCATCTTCACTTTTCTTACACAATGCAAAGTACTAGCCACTGTATGATAGAAATACAAGGTTACTATAAAAAAAGCTTATTAAAATGTGATTGGTACAAGTAGAATACTTGTAAAGACTTGATTGGTTACTGCCTTATGTAGAATCATGCCTGTTTAGCTATATAAACTCTTTGTTTCGGCCTGCGAGCAGAGAACTCATGGGTTAACTAGAAGAACTTCTGTTCGGTTGCCTTCTGATTGTCTCTCCCCGCAATTGCTGGAATGTTAATAAAGTGCACTGAATAACTTTGGATCTAAATTTAGACTGAAGTGTTTATTCTTCCACAGTATCTATATATTTACAATACCAATGTTGTGTTTTCTTGTTTATTTGGTTATAAAAAGTTAATTGCAGTTTTTACTATGGCTATGTTTCCATTGGAGCTGTTACTTCGCTAAAAGCAAAAAATTAAATGAAAAATAATCGATTAGCCCAAATGGAAACAGGCTTAATTTGCATAAATTTAGCTATTATGCACATTTCTAAAATACTGTCGACACAACAAACACCTGTAAACACGATCATACTGAAGTGTGATTCTGGGAACGTGATTGGGTAAACGTGATAAAAAACACACTTCGTTTCTTTGCCTTGCTGGGCCACCATAATTTGCAGTACAGCTTGTTAACACACATCATTGGATAGGGGAAGAATCATGCATTTAACTGCCTGCTTGGGGTTGCACCGATTGTCTGTCGTGTCATTTTTGTGCAGTAACAATTCAAAACAAAAATAACACGACAAGAGAAATGAAAGCTGATGAGTAAGTACTGAAGGTAGAATAGAACATTTTTTCACAATCGTTATTGCAATAAAATGGGACCAGAAAGGAGCTGAGTACAGAAAGTTGAAAAAGCAACACAAAGAAAAGGAATGCAAACTATGAAGCCAGTGGAAGAACTGGCTCCAAACCTGCAGTCAGAGGATGGTACAACAAGCAGCGCAGGGTGAGAGCAATATGAAATATTTGTGAAGAGCACATTAAGTGTCCTAGTAAAGTCTGTCTCATACTAAACATGTAGATTAACGCTCTATAGTATAAGCTAAACTGATGTGAAAAATAAAAATAAATTATGAACATCTATATTAAAATTAAATTTATAGATCAACAAATTAATAAATTACAAACATGCTTACTTTAATGTAGCCTAAAGTTAAAAAATAAGTTACCGTACATTGCAAAATAATCCAAATAAACAACACAGACAACAAAGTTCACGATCCAAACAGACTTTTATTTTTGTAATCCCGGTCTGGCGACTGCAAAGAATAATCCAAACAACAGATTATAGTCCTGAAATAATAAACACAGTATAAACACACACAAAGACACACACACATGATGACAAGTCCAGAGTGAGTGCTAATGTGCAAGTGGTGAAATACAATTTATTGTGTACAGTTGTGAAGTGTTGTCTAGGTTGGTGCTGGTCTGATGCGACAGCTCCTGTTATGTGTTAGCCGTCTAATAAACAAACAAGTATAATTAGACATGACAAAACAAACACTAAACACTCACGGTACGTTTTTGGTTCTCCTTTAGCGGTTTGCTCACAACCAAAACAAAGGAACAGATCGTTAGCCACGTCCCCTTTTGTACCGTCAGTCACACCCCCTTGGTTATCGAGTGCAGCCGTTTCTCCACCAATCCACTGTTGCCACATGGCTTCCCTTCTGGGGTGATGACTTGGTGTACCGTAGCCCCGCCCCCTTTTCTAGATGTCCGACTTCCACCTTTCCCCTGAATGAATTGTCAAATCATCCAGTATGGGGCACTCTGTTCCCTTTACACAGTGCCCTCACAGGTAGGGAGGGAGATTTATAACCAATATTCATTCTTTCTCTGTCACAGGCATACAGACAAAAAAGTAATATGGAGACCTTTAATTTTACTAGCTTTAAAACATTTCTATTCATTGAAACAAAACAAAAGAAATGGCATGTTTTCTGAGAAAAAATATTAACGAATGATATGCAGTAAAAAGCACTCGCGAGTAAGGGTCAGTCGGCACAACGATTTCCTACAAAAAATCTGTTTTTTAGGAATTCAAAAATGTTCTTTATGTTTGTGTCCCTTATAGTTACTCTATGTTTAAGAAGCAGTGTTAGTCCATTCAGCCCATCCTTTTTGATACCATTTGTACACTTACAGCAGCAGATTTCATGTTGACATCGTAGCAGGATTTCTGAGAATTATCTGCTGTAGAGGGGTGTTTTTTCCCAGTGTGTTGTTTTTTCCAGTGTGATCACTTGTTGTGATCAGTTCAACGTCCTCCGCTGGCACATCTGTGATCAAGGAAGTTTTCATTTTCTTCATGAGCTGTCAGAAGTGACGCAAATGATACAAAACATGACGGAAAATGTGTGCAAATTAGCAAAACGGTAATGACCTTTCCTTAGCCTTACCTTAAGATAAAGGACCCATGTTCCAAATCACAGTTCCCACAGAAAATCCTAAATAACCTCTATTTTGCAAAAGGTTAAAAGTATGTGTTAGATATATAAAACGGCTTGGAAAAATAACTAACTCTGATTGCTTAGACAGCAACGCCATTTTATTTCTTTGCTATAAAACCACTACCCAAAATGATTGGTAGCCATTTTGTTTATACTTGGAGATGAGACTCCAGAGAACTGGTACAGCACCAACTTTCACAGTAATGATGGTTAGTCCACCTGATTTTTTTTTTTTAAAGTAGCAGTAAGTTCTACAGCAACTGGCAACAGTAGACACAGAAGAAACCAAAGATGAAAAAAGCAATAAGACTGGATTAAAAAAAAACAATATGGACTAAATAGATTTTTAACAGTGAGTTTAAGTTTATTTAGTGACTCAGTATCTCTAATATCAGACTGCAGTTTATTCCACAATCTGAGAGGATTGTAACAGAATTGATTATTGTATTGTACTTTCATATCTGCTCTTATCTGTATTAGGATATTCTGTAATGTGATATTTTATAATGTGATATTTTGTACTATGATAACTTGTAACAATTCTAAGTCGCCCTGGATAAGGGTGTCTGCTAAGAAATAAATTATATATATTAATTTATTTCTAGATATATATAAACAGCAGGAGGATTCTGTAAAATTTGTTCTCCTGAGGCAGTTACTCAGTGAAGCCCAGCAAACATATTTTGCCTCAAACAAAAGGCTGTGATGGACTTTGTCAAGGTTCAAAAGAACGTCTTGCAGCAATGAATTGTTAAAAAAAGCTGTTACAAAAAACACCCTCTTCTGTTGGTACGTATTTTGTTGAAATGTAAGACAAGTTTAAATGACACAGCAGGCTTGTTTATTTAGTTTTAAAGTTTTAAAAAAATTAATAGAATTGTATTTTTTGTTTGAAATCCCAGAGAACTGGCAACATGTAGCAACCATAATTTAATATTAATGCATGGAATAAATTAATGATAATACCTTGTGATATATTTCTAGCTGCTAGCCACACAACTTACTTTACAGGAAAATTGTGAGCTCTGATGGGCTAAATAGCTTACTCCTGTCATAAAATGTCTTATGATCTTGTAGCTTTGTAATATTTTTTTTGCAGTATATTTATTTATTTATTTATTTTTATTTTTTTTGGTAACAGAAAAAGCTAGGGAAATGGGGTTGGAGGTGTATCACATTTTGAAAAGATTTTTCTAGCTGTATCACTGTCAAAGTAAACTAATTTTTAAAACATTCTTCTGTCTTTGTAATATAGTGTGTGGATAAACGGAGTTCCACTGTGTGTGTATATATATATATATATATATATATATATATATATATTTTTTTTTTGTGGTAATGTTCTATATGATAAAGTAAAAGTAGATAAAAAATGGCAAACAGTGGGACATTACGGAGGCATGAGGAGACATACATTTTGTAAACATTATAACTTCCCAACATCCACTTCAAGGAGATCATGTGTTTTTTGTATTTTCAGTACTCTTTCTGATGTGCAGTGTGAAAGTAAAATGGTTTCAATAAAGTTGAAAAGATAGAAGTGTACTTAGTGCACATCAAGTGTGAAAGTGAAATGATTTGAGCATGTTTCCCCTGTAAATGTACTCGGTACATTTACAAGCATACCCAATGTGAAAGGACCCTAAGGTTAGTCCTAATCCGAACAAAAGTTTGTGATGCAAGTCAAAATTTATGAATTCTTTCTCAACCTCTAATACAGTGGTTCCCAACCTTTTTCAATGTAGGGACTACCTTGGTGTTTGGATTTTTCCCACGGACCACTTGCCACACATTTTTTCACAACAGCATTTTGAAACACATGTTTATGTCTATATGTATAAGTACCTGTAGAAAGTAAAGTATTTATATAACATACCTAACTTAATGAGATTCCTGGGCTTGAATCTTTGCTATCAGGTCAGCAAGGAATGTTGTCATTTTGAGCATTGAAAGATGCTCAGTTTTTTTTTCACATTCTGAATGCCTTGTAGATAAATGGGGTCTCAATTTTGCAGGTTCAAGAGTTTTGTTGGCTTGGTTCATCCTTGGATCCAGTAAATATAAATGCCAGTGCTGGTCCACGCAACCGTTACTTCATAGCAAATTCATCTTTCCAAAACATTTCTAATGCAACTTATTATTTGCCAGCTTCGCTTGATGTACATAAAAAAAAAAAAAAACACTGGAAGACGAAGTGGGTGGGAAGCAATTTGAAAAAGAAACAAAAAGATTGGAGAGTGTACAGGATGTTACTTACCACTTCTTGTGGTCTAAATTAATGGGATTGGTGTCACACTGTCGATAGGATTTGTAACATTTTGGTTCAATATGACGGCATCAAGAACAGACTGTACACATTATTTCTAAAAGTAGTGTTAATATAATTTCGTTGTGGCATATAGTCTTGTGAGATATTAAACCTGACTGAATAAACCTATATGATAACATTGGACTGAATTCGATCATTCATACTACGGTACAGTTCACAAGTCAAACTACAAATGTAGCCTCTTTTTGTTTCACGTTAACTTCTTTTACTATATGCAGCTAACCTCTCCAAAAGTGTATGTAAATAATGGTATATTCCTATTCCTATATTCCTGTGAACACAAGCAGTAGAATGAGCACAGATCAGATTTCCGTTAATGCTTGATGTAGATTTTTTTCTAAATGCTGGCTAAAAAAAATAAGTCACATGTGCCTTCATAATGTGTAACTTATTTAATTAGTATTTGTTTCACAAATACTAATTAAGAAAGTTGTTTCAGTTAATGGCAGCTTTGAAGGCAATTCTTGGTATTGCATCAAAATGAACTGTAATATTGTGAACAGGCTGGCTGTAGGGGTGATGTCAGGCCAGAAAGAAACACACAGATAGGCAGTACTTGCAGTGAAACGGAGACGCTGCGGCGCTCAGTGTTTTATTGCACACAGAAAATAGGAGACGTGTAGAACAAAGGAACTGGTTTTCCAGCTCATTTTTATAACTGGTTTTCCAGCTCATTTTTATAGTATGTAGCCAGGACTAATTGATAATCAATAAATTAATTAACACCCGGCCACATTTCACACCTGTCTTGCCAGGGAGGGGATTCTATCCCTATGCCATCTGTAGTACATACTTTTTTAAAACAAACTATTTATAAACCTAAAAAGAAACAAAATACAAAAACACTATTTCCATGTGCAGGGCCTCAGCCCTGCCACAATCCAGTATCAATTTCCTTTACAGGATACCATGCAGGAACCCCACCAAGGGAAAACAGTAAGCTCCCTAATCATTTGGCAAAGAAACAATACAGTAATGAAGTCTGCCAACAAGGGAGGTGTATTTGTCATTTGGAGCTTGGACCTCTAAGTTGCCGGGACTCACAAATCCATGAGATCCCACTGCTAATTACCAGAAGCAGGCAGAGGTTATCATCACTGCTGCCATTAATGAACTGCCTCCAGCACCAGTGAGACTCATTAATGACATTCAGTGAACTTCCAGATCCTACCCCCTGCCACAAAATGCCTAAAGAACACAACTGGCAACCTCATCTTGACCACCTGCTGATGCCTGTGAACAGGCTGGCTGTAGGGGTGACGTCAGGCCAGGAAATGAAACCAAACCACACAGCAGCTGCGGGCGAAACTGAGACGCTGCGGCGCTCAGTGTTTTATTAACACACAGAAAACAAAACAGAACACTGCACTTGACGCCAAAATAAACAGACAAACAAAACGAACAGACACTAACACACAGGGACAAACACTAAACAAACAAGTACCGTGCTGGTCCTCCAGCACGACGTAGCAATTGGTTATTATTATTTATTACTTTTACCTCCTCACTCTCTCCCGTTCCTTCTCCCTGAACACACAACCCAGAGGGAGTGAAACGTGCATCTATATATACTGTTGTGCCGGGATTCAATTACTAATTAATTATTCACTTTGAATCCCAGCACGTGAACTAATTCTGTGCAACCCCGTGCTCACATATTATTACATACTTTAAATGCACGTGAAGTGCAATCCCCGTGCCTAAATACAATTATACATTTTAAACACTACCCACATTATATCCCGTGTACCAACTACAATACACCAACATTAACATATGCAACATACAACATAAAACACAAAAATACACACGGGCGGGGCACATTGCCATAAATCTTTATTACTTTATAAACACATACAGTACTGTGCAAAAGTTTTAGGCAGTTGTGAAAAAATGCTGTAAAGTAAGAATGCTTTCAAAAATAGACATGTTAATAGATTATATTTATCAATTAACTAAATGCAAAGTGAGTGAACAGAAGAAAAATCTAAATCAAATCCATATTTGGTGTGACCACCCTTTGCCTTCAAAGCAGCATCAATTCTTCTAGGTACACTTGCACAAAGTCAGGGATTTTGTAGGCATATAGTCAGGTGTATGATTAAACAATTATACCAAACAGGTGCTAATGATCATCAATTCAATATGTAGGTTGAAACACAATCATTAACTGAAACAGAAACAGCTGTGTAGGAGGAATAAAACTGGGTGAGGAACAGCCAAACTCAGCTAACAAGGTGAGGTTGCTGAAGACAGTTTACTCAAAAGTCAAAAGTCATACACCATGGCAAGACTGAGCACAGCAACAAGACACAAGGTAGTTATACTGCATCAGCAAGGTCTCTCCCAGGCAGAAATTTCAAGGCAAACAGGGGTTTCCAGATGTGCTGTCCAAGCTCTTTTGAAGAAGCACAAAGAAACGGGCAACGTTGAGGACCGTTGACGCAGTGGTTGGCCAAGGAAACTTACTGCAGCAGATGAAAGACACATCATGCTTACTTCCCTTCGCAATCAGAAGATGTCCAGCAGTGCCATCAGCTAAGAATTGGCGGAAAACAGTGGGACCCTGGTACACCCATCTACAGTCTGGAGAAGTCTGGTCAGAAGTGGCCTTCATGGAAGACTTGCGGCCAAAAAGCCATACCTCTGACGTGGAAACAAGGCCATGCGACTCAACTATGCACGAAAACACAGGAACTGGGGTGCAGAAAAATGGCAGCAGGTGCTCTGGATTGATGAGTCAAAATTTGAAATATTTGGCTGTAGCAGAAGGCAGTTTGTTCGCCGAAGGGCTGAGAGCGGTACACGAATGAGTGTCTGCAGGCAACAGTGAAGCATGGTGGAGGTTCCTTGCAAGTTTGGGGCTGCATTTCTGCAAATGGAGTTGGGGATTTGGTCAGAATTAATGGTCTCCTCAATGCAGAGAAGTACAGGCAGATACTTATCCATCATGCAATACCATCAGGGAGGCATCTGATTGGCCCCAAATTTATTCTGCAGCATGACAACGACCCCAAACATACAGCGAAAGTCATTAAGAACTATCTTCAGCGTAAAGAAGAACAAGGAGTCCTGGAAGTGATGGTATGGCCCCCACAGAGCCCTGATCATCGAGTCTGTCTGGGATTACATGGAGAGGGAGAAGCAACTGAGGCTGCCTATATCCACAGAAGAACTGTGGTTAGTTCTCCAAGATGTTTGGGCCAACCTACCTGCCGTGTTCCTTCAAAAACTGTGTGCAAGTGTACCTAGAAGAATTGATGCTTGATGCTGTTTTGAAGGCAAAGGGTGGTCACACCAAATATGGATTTGATTTAGATTTTTCTTCTGTTCACTCACTTTGCATTTAGTTAATTGATAAATATAATCTATTAACATGTCTATTTTTGAAAGCATTCTTATTTTACAGCATTTTTTCACACCTGCCTAAAACTTTTACACAGTACTGTACGTTAAAAAGAAAACAGATAAAGGGGGAAAATGCAGCCTTCATACATATCTTATAATTTTATATCACGTGGTTAAAGCTGTTTGTTGTGCTGCTTAGTATTAGCATAACGTGTGATTGTGTAGACATGGGTTTTTGCACTGGATAACCGAATTTTGGGAGTTTGTTTGCAGACCACCTGACGTTTACTCACGGACCACAAGTGGTCCAGGGGTCACAGGTTGGGAACCACTGCTCTAACAGATTTAAGCTGCAGTTCCTGAAAAACAATGCCACACAAACATATATCTGTAAAAGCAAGGCAAAATGTACCTTTGCAAGCATGGAGTTTACTGGTTAGTGGGGAGTAGGACATGGGTTACAGGTAACTTCCTGTTTTTGCAACTTTCTGCTGGTCCAATGAAAAGATTGTTTTATAAAAAAAAACATTAAATACAAAATGGCAAAAGAAATTATGAAGGAGAAGCATTTGAAAATGCAAATATAGTTAGTATTTATTTCATGATATCATTATGTGCAAGAAGAGCTGAAAAAAAAAAATGTTTTAGATGGTTATACACCAAGCTGGGATTCAGGATTAAGTTATGATCAAAAGGAGGGATGAAGAATCTTGAAAGGAAAACAAAAATCCATGTTAATGTTACAAAATGAGCAACGAACAACTTGAGAGGCTTCAATAGTTTAAAACACATGCCAATGTAATGATGATTGTTTGTCAGTTACATGATTAATGGTGAAACTGTAACTAGAAAACACATCAATATAGGTGATGACTACAAAGTATGAATACAGTTAGATCATTATCAACCTGAATGCAATCATAGGTGGCAATTCTATCTTATTCCATCTTCTTTTCATAAACACATATTAAATGTACAATGGATGGATATGAAGCCATCTACATCCAACACCAACTGTGTGATTAATGTAGCTTTCAGGAGTTCTATTCATGGAATTGTTGAAGCTTAATATATTAGGAAATAATGACCATAGTTATTGTTGTCTGTAAAGTAGCTATCTTTGACTCATTATTTTCATTCTTTTATTTGCCTTTTTTAGTTTATTCTTCCAAACTCATTTATCACCAGCTTTCTCTAAGCTGTATCTCCCTTTTTGTCATGCTGTGACTCCCCACTGCATCTATAATTGGACCTTAAATATACTGAAGCCTTTTTAAACCCTCACAGTTTCAGGGATGAGGGATTTCTGATATTACTGCTGATACTGTACTTGGTTTTCCCCATTCAATGGTGTCTGTACTAATGCAGAGGGGTTTGTGTTAATTAAAGGAAGCATCCTTTAATGTTCCTGTTTTTCCTCTTTTTTCTGCATTGGTGACAATGAGTTGGCGCACTATGCCGGCTCATGTTTTAGGAGTCATTCATCACACATGTCATCCAGATGCAGCCAGCTGTCAGAGTGCAGGCTTCATTTGCATTTCATCAGCCCCAATATCTTCTAGGCTGTGAAGCTTTGCTTTTTAATGGAACATGTTGTCTTTTTTTAGCAGCTAGACTGGTTTAAACAAGCCAAGCAAAAAATTGCATACACGGTAAATATGGTATAATCAGTGTTAAATGTGCACTGAGACTAAAACTTAAACTTCACATGAATCTCCTTCACCTTTATTTTCATTCATCACTAGTCCTCCTGTTCAAGAATATCTCAATATATTTTCATACTTGCTTTGCTAGAGTAGACAAAAGGACTAGCCCATTTGTTTCCTGCAGGGAGTTCATAAGGACAGTATTCTAGAATGAATCAACCCCATGCACACTCACAAAACACCCTTCAGCAAATGAGGGAAAAGGCAACTATAGGACGAGTTGCTTATTGTGATGTCAGGGGGACAATATGTCCAGAAGTATGTGAGCGTAATGTGGATGAACTTAAGTGGTGCATTACTGATGCTATGGGAAAATATCACTCCTGGCATACTGGGGAATGATGTGCCTGATACTTTCCAGCACTGGGATATTTGTATGAAAGTTAATGGCAGTCATGTGGAAGCTTCTTAAGTAAACTGTATTAATGTAATAATATCATAATTTAAACACAGTCAAACAATTTTAATATCATTTCACAAGAGAGCAAATATCATTACAATGGCATGTAATTTCAAAAGTTGGTCAAGTACATTAAGTAAGTGCCATTATGTTATGTGATTGAATATGCGTTTACATATTTATTTTCAAAAGTTAGTAGTATACATTTACGTTAAAATATCTTTATCACGGTGTACATGTTGTTCACATAACCCCACCACACCCCCTTTATAAATGTTAAATTAAGGGCTGGGACTGCAGATATAGGTTTTAAAATATGTGGACCCCTTCCTGTGCCAAACATATTAAATTAGAACAGATGGACATGGAGTAAAGATGGAGAAAGAAAACACAAACACAAGCGCTAAAAATGAACAGAAAGCAAAAAAGCACTTCAGATTTATCACAGAGGCTAGTTATGTTGTTGCTGGATGAAATAATAAAAAGCAAAACAATTCTCATGAATGAAATCAGCAATGAGGTGGGACATTCCCAAAAAGTCAAAGCTTGTAGAGAAATTACAAACAAAGTAAATGCAATGGGAACCCAGAAACATTCAATTGAAAAAGTCAATGTGAAAATTCAGTGACACGAGAAGAGAAAAAAGTCAAACTAAAGAAAACTAAGACTGGTGGCAAACCCGGTCAGAAAAAGGTGCTTTACTTGATCAACCCACTTTCCATTGATGGGCTGGGAATACAAGACAAGTATTTTTAAAACTAAATACTGTATTTTATCTCTGTAAAACATACTGACCAGCCTGAGATATATATATATATATATATATATATATATATATATATATATATATATATATATATATATATATATATATATACAGTACTGTGCAAAAGTTTTAGGCAGGTGTGAAAAAATGCTGTAAAGTAAGAATGCTTTCAAAAATAGACATGTTAATAGATTATATTTATCAAATAACTAAATGCAAAGTGAGTGAACAGAAGACAAAATCTAAATCGAATCCATACTTGGTGTGACCACCCTTTGCCTTCAAAACAGCATCAATTCTTCTAGGTACACTTGCACAGTCAGGGATTTTGTAGGCATATAGTCAGGTGTATGATTAAACAATTATACCAAACAGGTGCTAATGATCATCAATTTAATATGTAGGTTGAAACACAATCATTAACTGAAACAGAAACAGCTGTGTAGGAGGAATAAAACTGGGTGAGGAACAGCCAAACTCAGCTAACAAGGTGAGGTTGCTGAAGACAGTTTACTGTCAAAAGTCATACACCATGGCAAGACTGGGCACAGCAACAAGACACAAGGTAGTTATACTGCATCAGCGAGGTCTCTCCCAGGCAGAAATTTCAAGGCAGACAGGAGTTTCCAGATGTGCTGTCCAAGCTCTTTGAAGAAGCACAAAGAAACGGGCAACGTTGACGACCGTGAGACGCAGTGGTCGGCCAAAGAAACTTACTGCAGCAGATGAAAGACACATCATGCTTACTTCCCTTTGCAATCGGAAGATGTCCAGCAGTGCCATCAGCTCAGAACTGGCAGAAAACAGTGGGACCCTGGTACACCCATCTACTGTCCGGAGAATTCTGGTCAGAAGTGGCCTTCATGGAAGACTTGCGGAAAAAGCCATACCTCCGGCGTGGAAACAAGGCCAAGCGACTCAACTATGCACGAAAACACAGGAACTGGGGTGCAGAAAAATGGCAGCAGGTGCTCTGGACTGATGAGTCAAAATTTGAAATATTTGGCTGTAGCAGAAGGCAGTTTGTTCGCGAAGGGCTGGAGAGCGTACACGAATGAGTGTCTGCAGGCAACAGTGAAGCATGGTGGAGGTTCCTTGCAAGTTTGGGGCTGCATTTCTGCAAATGGAGTTGGGGATTTGGTCAGAATTAATGGTCTCCTCAATGCTGAGAAGTACAGGCAGATACTTATCCATCATGCAATACCATCAGGGAGGCATCTGATTGGCCCCAAATTTATTCTGTAGCATGACAACGACCCCAAACATGCAGCGAAAGTCATTAAGAACTATCTTCAGCGTAAAGAAGAACAAGGAGTCCTGGAAGTGATGGTATGGCCCCCACAGAGCCCTGATCTCAACATCATCGAGTCTGTCTGGGATTACATGAAGAGAGAGAAGCAACTGAGGCTGCCTAAATCCACAGAAGAACTGTGGTTAGTTCTCCAAGATGTTTGGGCCAACCTACCTGCCGAGTTCCTTCAAAACTGTGTGCAAGTGTACCTAGAAGAATTGATGCTTGATGCTGTTTTGAAGGCAAAGGGTGGTCACACCAAATATGGATTTGATTTAGATTTTTCTTCTGTTCACTCACTTTGCATTTAGTTAATTGATAAATATAATCTATCAACATGTCTATTTTTGAAAGCATTCTTACTTTACAGCATTTTTTCACACCTGCCTAAAACTTTTGCACAGTACTGTATATATATATATATATATATATATATATATATATATATATATATATATATATATATATATATATATATATATATACACTATCGGTCAAAAGTTTTTCCAGTTTTTATTGAAATTTACGCAGTTTTACGCAGTTTAATGTCTCAATGTACTCTGAAATTAAAGCAGAACAAATAAACAAATAAACTCACTGACACCTTGGCTTTCTTTGCAATTTCTCTAAAGGAAAGACCTACACTTTTAAGGGTTATAATGGTCTGTCTGTCTTCCTTTGTTAATTGCCTTTTTCTCGCCATTATGATAGCAATATACTACTTCCTGCAGTACAATACTGTCCAAATAATGCTTAAGAGGGTGTAGTAACACAGTCTGTTCCAACACTGCTTTTATACAGACAGAGGGTTTGTAAGTAATCAACAAAAGTTGGGACACCTGTAGGAATTGTTAGCATCAACTTTCAAGGCTTAATTTACTTCCATTGCTGCAGAACAGCTGTAAGTTGTTAACCCATTACTTGTTCCCTGAAAAAGGCCTTTTTGTATAACTATGAAATAAATAATACCACTTTATAAATAAATAGATTATTTGTGATACAATGTTGCAGAGTTTTCTACCTCTGTCACAACAAAAGCAGGATTTTACTAGCATTTTTAACAAAAGATATATATATAAAAATATGTAATGCTCGTGTTTATGTTTTATACACATAAAATACTCAAAGACCCACTGGAAACTGGAGAAGTTGAAAAGACTACAAATGCTGGAAAAGAAGACAAAACTGTTTAAATCGAAAAACTCAACAGGACAGACAACATACGTAGACCGATGCACCTTTAACCACAGCTGTAAATGAAAAAGAAAGAACGAAATTAGACACCAACAAAGATTCCAAGACATCACAAAACAACATCGATACATCTGTTTATAAAGACATTCAAGAATGCAGAACAAAACTCAGAGCAAAACTGTACCTGCTTCCTTTTTAAACAGCATTTGACACTTGTAAAAGATTAAATTGATACGTTCAGAAATTAAAGTATTGTATAAAATTAATGAAGTGAGCATGGACCAGTTAAATACAAAGGAACAGGTTGTTAACCATATTTATAACATTTTTTTAATATAATGTTGGGGGAGGAAAACAAAATGTGTATTATTAGTGTTGTTGTTGAAACCAAAAGTTGTGTTATTTTAAGGTTAACCTCAGGTGAAGTAATTTCTCTGGTCAGACCAACAATTGATTCTTTTTCTGGCTCCTCATTAAGTTGATATGCTGGTCAATTTCTTAGACATATTTGTGGAATGTTTCTTCTTTTGGCCAAATTCTCAGGTTAATACCGTAACTAACGATTCCTATGGTGCAGGCAGCCAAATTGCTGCTTCAGCATACCAAAAGTTATTTCTAACAGTGGATCTGATGCGGTAATGGGCTTCGTTGTAATTCTGTTCAGTTTCTGATTTGGAATCCAGAACGGGGGTATGCAGTCATGTTTTTATTAGATAACCACTGTCCCCTAAAGAGAACACCAAATCCAGTAATAAATATCAGGTTCTATACATATGTAATATATTTTTGTTAAAGAAGTCATTTTGTACCAAGCCATGCAGTCCCTTATAAAAGTTTACCATGGCATCTCTGCATGGTGTTTTTGCAGTTTTATCATGCTTTTCCCATGGTTATACAATGCATTTACCCTGGTTTGCCATGTTTGTTAATATGCTTTACAAAACCTCACCATTCATCACAATGCTTACGTATGTTTTACCATACTTTCATTGTGCTTCATTACTGTGGCAGTGTGTATTATGTGTTATATGTTGCGTGTGGTGTGTTAATGTTGGTGTATAGGTATTGGTGCACAAGATATAAATGGGTCCGTGTAGCAGAAATGATTTAAAATATATAGTTGTATTTAGGCACGGGGATTGCACAAATTAGTTCATGTGCTGGGAGTCAAGTGAATAATTAATTAGTAATTGAATCCCTGCACAACTGTATATATAGAGGCATGAAGCACTCTCTCAGGGTTGTGTGTTTGTGAGTGGAGAACGGGAGTGGAGAGAGAGAAGAAAAATAAAGAATTATAAATAACAAATGCTACTCGTGCAAGACTTGTTTAGTGTTCGTCCACTGTGTTTGTCTGTGTGTTCGTTTGGCCATTGTGCCCTTTATTTGGAGTGTTTTGTGTTCAAACCTTTTATTTTGCAATAAACCGGCACAAGCAAGCACATTCACCATTTCACCTCGCAGTACTGAGTGTTTCTTCCGGGTCTGATGTCACCACTCAAGCCATTCTGTCACTTTTACTATGATGAACTTTTATAAGGGCTTACACAGAAGCCTAGTTTTTCCCCCTTTTCATAAAAGCGAAACATCTCTCTTGGTATGACCCCGGGAAATTTGCAAAAACAAAAAGCCTCCTGCTGCTGTTCATCTGAGGTTGGAAATTGTATAACATGATGTGCAACATGATGTGAAATTGTATAACATGATCTTCATAGAAATGAAGAGCAGTGGTCACTTTTGTTATCCCAGGTAAAGCATGGCTTCTGGCAGGAGCCACACAAATAATATATAATTGGCTTATCAAACTGGTACTTTTTTCAATACTCAGTCATCTGTCATGTAATATGTAGTTCCCAGTGAAAATTCCCATTTCTGGAACAATAGTGTAAATCTACATATTTTTTATCACGTAAAAATAAATGCACCAAACTTATTGACGCACTACCTGCTGTACACTGCATTTAGGAACCAGTTTAGTTTGCATAGAGCTGCACGATTTCTTTAAAACGTATTCAACGAAAAAGACACCAGTTGCATTAAAGATTGGCAGTATTTCTGCTAAAGATCGCTCAGTACAAGAAGGGGACATTTCACGTGTTGTTATTTTTATCTTTATTTATGTTTTTATTTTGTTTGACAATTCACTTATGGTGAAATCAGAATGTCTTTAAAAGGTTGATTGAAATACTAGAGAAAATTATCCATTTTGAATGTAACTAGGCTATTTTTTTCTGCCTTCATAAATATTATGTTTACTCATGAAATACCTATTTTTAGACTGTGAAATATTGTAAAATAATACATTTTCTACAATGAAAAAATAAGACCTAATCTTCTTTTCCAAGGATACGGCTAGCACAGCTCAACTCTGATACAGTAAATGGGAGGGAGGGCTGAATTATGTTACTAGTTATGTGACATTTTCACATATTTATGTAAAACCTCTAGGTTAGTTTGAAATTGTAAAGGACACATTTCATAATTATGAGGTAGGAACCAGTGACCTGAAAGCCCAGCAAGAAAATGTATGTTGCTTTTGGGGAAATAAAATAAAAAAGTTTTAAAAAATGAATCATGCAATACGTATTTTACATAAACCTGGAGTTACTTCCTAAATTTGATATTTTCAAAATAAACATAAACTAAATACCCCACCTGCATTATGAAAGCAAACACTCATGCAGCTTGTGTACATTTGTGAATAAATCAGACACATTCTCTGATGAAAAGCAACAGGAATTATCAAAGTATTATTTTGTTTAAATTTTTCTTTTCTTCTGTTATCCCGTTTTATATTTAGGAAACCTGGCTTTAGCATGTAAAATATATATGAGCTAAGGCACAGTGGAATACCTACAGTATGTCCAGATTGCAAACTCAGTCAAGTACGTATGAATGAGGCTCTAGGGTTAATGAGAGTTACACAAATATTGTGAGCACCCTTAAGAACACTGTGGCTCAGCAAAGCTGCAAAGTAAGCAGTTGTGGGAGGATGTCTTTGACCCAGGATACAGCTGAACAAGTAACTGATAAGGTGGGGTAAATTTGACTGTGTGCATAAGATGCACAAGGAAACTTACTAACACATCAGTTGGCATTGTGTGCACTCCTTCACAGACATAATTCATTAGTTTATTAGTTTCTTTACAAGGCCACTATTCTAAAGTTCTACCTACACCAGGTGTTAAGAGTCACAGCCAGTCAATGTATGTTTGCGCTTGATGGGATTTGCAAACAGACCTTGTATTTGTGTTTAGACATTGCTCCTGTAGCTAAAACAAGCCCATTATGTCACACTTCTTATAGAGGTAAGCACTGTAAAGCCCAATGCATAATTTAATCATTGAAAATGCGTGGGAAAATTGCAAAGTTAGCAAACGTACAATGGTAAGGTCAATTAATGCGTGCAACTTTTATATAAGGAAAAACAATGTTTAATAGACAACACCAATAATGTACAATCTCTATATGTATAAATATAAAAAGTGACATAATCTCAATATGGCAGCCATATTAGGTCGGAAGTCACTTTTATGGTCACCAACATATTTAGCATTATATAATGCTGCAAATAAAGTCAATAACGTTTTCTGAGATATAATGCATTGACACTGTGGCACAAAGGGTTAATTTATTACTTAATAAAGAGAATCAAGGAATACAGCTGTGTACTCAGTATGAAGCCAATATCTCAGTATTAGGTAATTTTCCAAAAAATAAAATCACATGAGCCTAATATAGCAGCCGTATTAGTTCACATCAACATGGAGAGTGCCTGTATTTTGCCCATGGAATTTCCATAACCCATTAAGTTGGAAGCTGAAATCGTTTACAAGATATTTGCAGTTGTGGGTGCAGTGGCGGAATTTGGACTTGACTGGAGGGTCGTGGGTTCAATCCCAGGTAGGAGACACTGCTGCTGTACCCTTGAGCAAGGTACTCCAGTAAAAACCCAACTGTATAAATGGGTAATTGTATGTAAAAATAATGTGATATCTTGTAACAATTGTAAGTCGCCCTGGATAAGGGCATCTGCTAAGAAATAAATAATAATAATAATAATAATTATTATTATTATTATTTAGTCTTTAATATATTTTATTTTGCAGTGTTTCACTGAGTGAATGTGAATTTTAAAGTACTATCTCTATATGTAAGATATCTATATGCCCGCTTTCTAATTCTGTGCTTCTTTCCTTTGGAGGCTACACACCATAACTCTATAAATATGTAGGACCAACATATTTGTCGAATTGGGTAAAAAAAATACCCTTTTTAATCCATTAATATTAGTGCTTTGTCATATTGATAATGCAAGCACATTATTTGAGAATACTCACAGCAATAAGAACAGGCTAGTATAAATTAAAGATGCTGCCCGGCTTTGTTGTGGTTTTTTTTTTTGGCTTCTAGATGCCTTGTGATGATAAGGCGCTATGTAAATGTGAGCTGATGGTGTTGTTTAATGGCTTTTAAAATATATACACAACACAAGATAATGCAGAGTCATTACCGATGAGTGTCATTGCCTGCCACAAATGCTGTAGATTCAATATCTGTAGCTATCAAAAATGTGCATGTGTAATGCCTGCTTGAGCACACTGGCAATAGATAAATGAAAAGTGGGTATCATATACTGGACACCTGAAGCACGTGAATAACTTCAACTCCTGATTTAAACTCTTAAAATATGTCTACCAGCATGTTCCCAAATCAAACACAACAACATCAGTGTAACTCCTATCTAATTGTAAATTCACATTAGAATATGTATATATATATATATATATATATATATATATATATATATATATATATATATGTATATATATTATACGGTTTAATAAATTCGTATTTTTTTATGTTTCAAATTTGTAATCATTTATTCTCTTCTTCATTTCTCTGTATTTTTATATTATTATTATTATTTATTTCTTAGCAGACGCCCTTATCCAGGGTGACTTACAATTGTTACAAGATATCACATTATTTTTACATACAATTACATTATTTTTTACACATTATTTTTTTTACATACAATTACCCATTTATACAGTTGGGTTTTTACTGGTTTTTACTAAGTCTCAATATTTAACTTATATTCCAAAATCTAACATTTTTAACAGCAGTGGAAAAAAAAAAGATACCAACAAGCTGTGAAAATGCGAAATAGTAACCAGTACCACTATGAAATGTATCTTTTCATGACTTCTGTCCGGACACTTGGCACTTATTTTCTGGCACACTTGAATACTCATTACGTGTTCTAATTCTGCAACTTTTCACACAATGCCTGTTGATGCAGAATGCAGTGTAAGAAAATTGGTTCTTCTGCATTTCTTTAATTTTTTCCCGCTAGCCAGTCTACTCTTTTGTCCAGTCATATGGTGCACCCTCTGTTGTAATCCCAGTTACTTTCTTCCAAGGTAATTCTGCACTTTCCATTGTCTCTTGAAGTTAAAAAAGTCCTTTCCTGTGGTTGTGTTGTTCATGGCACCCACAGCACTTTTCAGAAAAAAAACTTTCATTGACGCCACAGCTTCTTTCATTTCCAGTAAACTCAAAATATGTTTCGTAAGCTACTGACCAAAAGATACAAAACATTAAGTTGATGTACCTTTCTTGATATTTGGTTAGTCTTTGTATATTCATTTTTGTCACATACAAAAAAAAGATGAGGTACAGTCCAGAAATCTATAATCAGTTGCAGCGGTATCTATAAAAGGTGTTGGAAACAAACCACAAAACGTGTAATGCAGCAAAGAATAGCTTTTTTATCCACAGCTGTGAAAGCCTTTTCAGCTTTAAGAGGCTGCTGTAATTCCTTTATTTAATGAGCAGTGTGCAAACATCTGTAGCATTAGAGTGGACATGTGGTATTTAGAGGAAACACAAGGACAGCTTGTAAAAGGGCAAATAGCATAATGAGTGTTAGTGATGCAAATAAGTAACTGGTAATAAGAAATTAAAGTAACTAAAGGTGACTTTCAGATGTGCACACACAGGGCCTATACTTACCACAAGCACCAATTATTATTAGGTATTTATATGTATTTTTGCAGTGTATATACAGTAGCATATACAATTCTATTTGCCTACAATTCCATATATTAATCAATGTATTCGAGGTCACTTGCTAGAACTGGCAATTCAAATCTGTCTCCTAGACCAATTTGGTGGCCTGCTAGTAATGCTGCTTTTGAAAGGCCTTCCTTTTTACATTGACTCAATTGTTTACATTATCATTGTTAATAAATAATTGTCTACATGCAATATTTGGCCTCCTTGAAAATACAGGCACACAACTTAAGCAAGACATCTCAAATTTATTTTTACTTGAAAATGTTATACAATTTCTAGGTATTGTGAATGACTAGCGATGGGGTGTTATTGCCCATTTTACCAGACTTGGGGTCTTTGCTCACTACATATCTCAGTATATCTTCCATCTTCAAATATATGCAAAATAATTTTAAAGAGCAATCCTAACCACAAAGGCTGTGTTACGTATTTTTTTTGTTTTAATTTACTACCAGTGAGAATGACTGATGTGAGACGTTATCTTTGCAGTGTATTGTCCTTGCTGTTTGTATGCATTTATTCTGCTTGTGTTCATTTATGTGTATTTGTTAGGACCCCAAGCCAAAATATGACCCCATCGGGGATCGGGTCAACCCCACTGACTTGGGGTTAATTGACATTTTTAGAAACCCAAAATCTTTTCGTGATCGGCTCGGGGTTGTCCTGCGAATGACCCCATCACGATGCAGAACATTCACTTTACCCAAAGCTGATCTGAAGAAGATACGATCATCCCTTCATGTCAAAGTAAGACTAGTTTGAATTATTCAAGGTAGCCCAAATGTGTCAAACTAGGCTACTTTGGAAATAAAATAAATACATAAAATAAACCTTAATGCAGTAACACATGCATTACAGACCTATGCTATCAAATAACATTATAAAGAGATGTGTAGTTAGTCCAATAAAAGGTATCACATCTCCTTCTCCTTGTTTATACAATATTAATAAATACATAAATAAACCAGATGGTTTGATAATTGTATTTAAAAGCATAGGCCTGCAATGTATTTATTACCACTTGTAGGCATACCACGACCTAGTGGAATCTGCCCTAGCATTCTGCAACGTACCCACAACCGCATCTGATAGCCCTAAGGCTGACCAGACCCATAGCTGGAACCTGCCCGGTTCCGGGTGCCAGAGAGCGCCTCTCGTCTGACTGAGGAGATCGAGGCGAAGTAATTGGTGGAGTAAATTGCATGGATTACTCTCCATTGCAGGTCTCCAGATATCTTTTGAGGGGGGTCGTACAGAGCTCCCAAGGCTGGCTAGGCAGCCTCTCTCCAGGGAGAATCTGGGAGATCTTTCAGTGTCTTGAAGTGTCATACCTTTACTACGATTGTATAGAGCTCTCTGCACCCTATAGTGGCCAGAGAGAGTCCACACAGGGGACTCATTTCTAATAATTGGCCTGGTTTGTCACTATATTGACTGATTGCAGATGGCACTAATAGAGAGGGGAAGAGAGCTGGGAGTCAGGCAGCCTGTGTTCCTGGAGCCCCTGGGCCAGCATCTCAGAACTAAGTCCAGACAGAGCATCCCGCATCTCAGAGAGGCGAACACTGACTTGATCCCTAACTGAGGCCAGAGATTCTGCACTATTCAAAGAGAAACTGCTCCAATCGATCAGATGTTTCTTGTGACCCCTGCTCTCATTAACAGGTCAATAAAACTCTATCTGCTGAAAGCTCCAGCCCTAAGGTGTTATTATGGACTAGAGGCTCCTCTAAGAGCCAGTGCCAACTGAAGGAGTCAGCCGCTCGATCAGCATCCAGCAGCTTCCAGGCCTCTAGCACGCTGTGATAAAACACAGGTAACCGGAAGAGGTCAAAGTTATGAGGATTGATCAGAACAGCTCTTTATCATAACCAACTCCCAAAGTTTCAAACAGAAATTTGTGGTCTACACGATCGAAGGCTTTTTCCTGGTCTATGGAGATCAGACCAGCATTGAAGCCAAACAGATTGGAAGCAGCCAAAACTTCCTGTACCAAAGAAAATATAAAAAATGCACCTATTGGGCACGCAGTGCGATTGATCAGGGTGCACAGTGATTCCATGATTGTTCTGAGTCTGTTGACCATAGCCTTGGACAGGATCTTAAAGTCTGAGCAGAGGACACTCACTGGTCTCCAGTTCTTAATGAGACACAAGTATCCGGCTTTGGGCAGCAGTGTAATAACGGCCCTTCGGCAACTGAGGGGCCGCTCTCCCTCCCATCAGGGACCAGAAATGTGTGCACAGTTCAGCAGGGATGCCAATGTTGCCTGGGGCACTCCCTTTACAGTCAATTGAGAGCAGTTGTTAGCTCTTCCAGTGTCAGGGAGTGCTGCAGCCCTGCTGCCTCCTCTTCACTGACCTTCGGCAGATCCTGCAAGTACTGCGCCACCTCTGAGTCACACAGAGTCTCTGCTGTGAACAGCTGAGTGTAAAATGACAGAGTTGAAGCTCTAGGATGTCTCTCTCCAGCTGTCCAGACTCTTTGTAACATTTTGAGTGTACTGCTGACAGAAGAGTTTGTTATGTATCTTCCCTATGTCCCACCACTGCCTGAGAGAAGAATAAAAACCCTTCAGCCCCCTCCACCTCAGCCCCAAGAGTCTGGAGAAACTGTACCCTGTCCTTGCCAACTGTGGGAGTGTACACATTAATACAGTTAAAACGAGTGTCTTTAAAATGAGCCTGTACCCATAAAAGCCTGTCCTGGATTATCTCATTAAAAACAACAGAATCAGGTTTAAAATGATCAGAGAATAAAATGGCAACACCAACACTAAGATTAGACCCATGACTAAAATAAACCTTTCCTTTCCATTCTTTTAACCAATCTATGCCATCACTATGGGTTTCTTTTTAAAAAAATCAAAAAGTTAAAAATTCAAAAACTGCTGCCCTTTTAGCTACATCTCTGTCTCTGTTTATATTGAGGCTACGCATAGTAAAATTATTCATAATTAAAAGGTTAAAAAGAACAGTAAAATCAACAAAGAAAACAGAAGAAAAAAGTTTCCCTATGTTAATCTATCCATGTTTATTCTTGAAGCACAAAATTTCTTTAACAGATTTTTTTAACCTGTACTTTTCCTTGGCAGTTATTTCTGTGTCCTGACTTTTTTTTTTTAAAAGTGGTTTACAAGAATTGACAAATAGCTTGAGATCTTTAACAAAAACCTCCCATCTCCCTTTGACTTCTTTGAGAACCTCTCTGTTCAGAGGCTCGGCTTCATCAGATTCAGCCTCACTGTCTGTGTCTGTCTCCTCCTCCACTACAGCGCTGATCACTGATTCCCAGTCCCTGAGTCCCTCACCACACACCTGGGGCTGAGAACTTGGTAGAGCAGCCAAATCTGCCGTCTCAGCCGTGGCCGATCGTGTAGCGGGTCTGCTGACACATTATAGTTGCTGCTATTATTCCTCACTAGAGATACACATTTATTATTTTAATTTGGTCTTTTTTAACTTGGGGGTAATGAAACAGAGTGTGGCAGTGTGGAGTAGTGGTTAGGGCTCTGGGCTCTTGCCCAGATGGGGGACACTGCTGTTGTACCCTTGACCAAGGTACTTTACCTAGATTGCTAAAGTAAAAAAAAAAACTGTATAAATGGGTATGTAAAAATTATGTGTAAAAAATAATGTAATTGTATGTAAAAATAATGTGATATCTTGTAACAATTGTAAGTTGCCCTGGATAAGGGCATCTGCTAAGAAATAAATAATAATAATAATAATAATTATCCCCCTCCATGTCAACCTATGCCTCAGCTTCATGGTCACCCCGCACCTCAGTGTGCTCCCTTTTCGCCTGGGCCTGCAGCTCTGTAGCTCTGTTGCCTACCTGCTCGGTCTTTTCTTTATTTTCTGCATTGTTCCGGATCTCGCCACTCCCACCGGCTGAACCAGCTGTCTCTTTTCCGATCGTATCAATGAGCTCGTTATCCACCTCCCCACATCGGCAGCCCGTTCTCGGGCCTCAGGAGTGGCAGGGCCGGGGGTTTCTTGCTTGTCATCGTCCCTACACTCCTTTGCCCCAGAGTCACCTTAATCCGGATCCGATGGGCAATTTCTTTATATGTGGTCCATCCCCCACTCATCTGAAACACTTCATGCTTTCAGAGGAGGCAAAAACAATGTAATCATTCCCATCAATTTTGTATTTAAAAGAAACAATGAGATTGTTATCCAGGTCATTTAAAATCATATAAACTTGTCTTTGGAAAGACATGACATGTTTCAGCTGCAGGGTCTTGCACCCAAGGGGAATGTGCTTGATTCCCAACATTAGTTTCCCGTGTCTTGCTAGATCGCATTGGAGAGGGTAACTTTGACAGTGGGAGTGACCAGAGGCAGCACAGAAACATTTTACTGTAATGCTGTGCAACAGGACGTTATTGACTAAATCGGTTATTTAAAAAGACCACTATGCCTCTGCTTATTTTAGCAGACACAATACTCTCACAACCGATTACTGCCCCAGTGGTCAGGGAACAGTCCTCAATGGAGACAGGTTCATCTGAAATAACTAAAAGACAATGCCAGGTTGCTAAATGCATTAAAAACAGAACTTTTGATGTCTGCACCTGTTGTGAAAAGGCAAGTCTGTGGCAAATGCACTGGTACAGTTGAAAAGCGTGTTTTCTGCGTAGAATGTACTTAGAAAGCTTTAATAGAACTCTGAACAGACAGGCAGCCTTTGAACTCTGTTTCACTCAAAGCACTTTCACGTTGCATACGTTATGTTATATTTTTGTTTTATGCTATTTTTATAACTAGTTATTTATGTTTTATAATTTTATATGTGCATACAGCTTTCTACACCTGTTTACACAGAAGTTTATTTGCGTAAAGTTGATTTTATTTCAGTTTTTCATGTTTATGTATATGTGCTCTTTTTGAAAAAAATAAGAAAAAAGTTTAATTTTCAATGTAAATACAGTGTTTCTGCTCTGAAAATGTTATGTATGATGTTCATAAATAAAAATATTAAGTTGTATCTGATTGTTTGTTTTTCATTTTCATATCGAAGCTGTTTTAAAATGGAGCTGCACATTTTGCGGGTGCGGCGGTTGTATGTAGTCCGAAATCTCGGCGGTTCTAGTGTTAACACAGTCTTGAGGCGTCACAGCAAATTCATCTCAAACAGACATTTACTTCTGGACTTGTAGAACAAAGGATATGGTTTTCCAGCTCCTTTTTATAGTATGTTGCCAGGGCTAATTGATAATCAGTAAATTAATTAACAACCGGCCACATTTCACACCTGTCTTGCCAGGGAGGGGATTCTATCCCTATGCCATTTGTAGTACATACTTTTTTAAACAAACTTTATTTACAAACCTAAAAAGAAACGAAAACACACTCTTTCCATGTGCAGGGCCTCAGCACTGCCACAACCCAACACAACAATTTCTTTTACAGGATACCATGCAGGAACCCCACCAAGGGAAAACAGTAAGCTCCCGAATCATTTGGCAAAGAAACAATACGGTAATGAAGTCTGCTAACAAGGGAGGTGCATTTGTCATTTGGAGCTTGGACCTCTAAGTTGCTGGAACTCACAAGTCCATGAAATCCCACTGCCCATTACCAGAAGCAGGCCGAGGTTATCATCACTGTTGCCATTAATGAACTGCCTCCAGCACCAGTGAGACTCATTACTGACATTCAGTGAACCTCCAGATCCTATCATCTTGACCACCTGCTGATGCCCTACAGACTAGTTCTGCTTTTCTTGACAGGATGCTCTTTTATTTCTGAATACTTTAAATTTGGTAGTTCTGCACATTGCATTTTTAACTTAAATTTCACTATACACCACCATCACACATGCTGACAGACTGATCACAGAATAATAACTAACTTGCAATTCCACAGAATAATAACTAACTTGCAATTCCAATAGTGAGGGACAACAGCTTAAAAAAGGGAAAATTGCTGTCAGACTGACAACTGATGTGTTGGGGAATCCCTGCGTCCTACAATTCAACAAGTTGTTTATGACCAAAGAACAGCTGATACAATACAGTGGTCGTCTCCCAAGCTAAGCCCCAATAAAGGTTAAACATGGCTTGCTCAGTAGGATTTAAACAAAAGGGGCATAAGCCATTTCAAGTTTGAGTGCTATATTCTCTTTAGTATGATTTTTTAATACTTTACTTACCCTTCACCCTGCTCTCAGTTAATAATTGGGATTCGCTTCTCAGAATAAAATTCAACCACTAATTATGCATTTTCAAATTTTATATTTTCAAACATTTCTATTCTGTCTACATTAAAGATTTCTTTTGTATCTTAAAACAGGAGACTAAGAAGAAAACCTTGAACATACCTGTACATCTTTTAATCACTCAGCAACTAACAGTCTTTCAATAATTTAGTGTAGTACATTCTTTAGTTTCTCAAATTTATGTCTTGCAAGCTCAATTTTGAAAATAAATCAGGCTTTCTGTAACCACTGGTATTTTATCAGCACTGGCAGCCCAGAGCTGCTTTGAAATCTCCAAAGGTCCTTTAATTAGCATCACCTGTGTTATCTCTTTCATAGATCCTGCATCAGCAGAATGCACCTGGTCTGCTGCTCATAGAGCAAATCTTCATGTCAAAGACACAAGGGACACCATGTGTACTAGCCTGCTCTGTAGATTTATTAATAGGGGAAGCCTCTGAATATAAACAAATCCTATTATATAACATTTTATATACCAAAAATACTGCAAAACTGTTCCTTTAAAATAAATAAACTTAACTAAACTAGTATTCCAATGATATCCTGTCTCAAACAAGAACAGAAAAACACTATCGCCAGCTCTGACATAAAATGCTCAGGAAATACCTACCTTTGGCAGGCATATCCCAAAAGTATTGGCTGGTGGTCGTCTTCGAATTGAAAGGGAACAAAATCAACTAAGACCAGAGGAGATGGCCTTCATTTTTTGTATTCAAACTATCTTGTTCTTTGCTGTTTCCACAATAAAAGAATTTTGTTAATTTTGACAATCTTGGTCCAGAGTATTTGACTGTAATTGAAGAGAACCTTACACAAGGTTAAAAAATATGTAAGTTTATTTTTGTAGCCTAAATAGAAACCGTCTGTTTATCTTTAATAGTTTATCCTGCTATGTAAACTGTGTTCATGAAACATATACAGTCGACTCCGCACAATTGCATGGGCTCGGGACCAAGTGAGGTCATGCACATAACCATAGTGAGGGAATAAAATGGGATACAATGACAATAGGTCTATACGTACATGAACATGTATATATGACTTGTTTTGATCAGATCCATAACTTTATTTTTTCCTTATATTTTATTACAAGTAACTTAAAATACTGAAAAATTTCAGAAAAATAAACCAACTTGAAATATGCTATATGCTCAATACAAACGACACTATTCTCTGGCAATGCATGATATGAAATGTAAAATAATGTATATAACAGCCAGCATAAACTATTGTAAGTAAGTGTAAGTTTGTAAGTTTGTATTGTAAGTTATTTTTATATATTATATTACAAATAACGTATTACAACTAACCCACTGTACAAGTTCAGAAAAGTAAACCAACTTGAAATATATTACGCCCTCAATACAAACAACACTATTCTCTGGCAACGCACGATATGAAAAGTAAAATATTATTATTACTTGTTTATTTAGCAGACGCCTTTTTCCAAGGCGACTTACAGAGACTAGGGTGTGTGAACTATGCATCAGAGTCACTTACAATTACGTCTCACCCGAAAGACAGAGCACAAAGAGGTTAAGTGACTTGCTCAGGGTCACACAATGAGTCAGTGGCTGAGGTGGGATTTGAACCGGGGATCTCCCGATTACAAGCCCTTTTCTTTAACCACTAGACCACACAGCCTCCTATAAATAATGTACAGTTTATAAAAGCCAACATAAGCAAAGTTATTGTAATACAATACAACAAAAGTTAAACACGTGTGTACAGTACCTTACTATAGATCTTGTGACTAAAATGTAGCAAAAAAAAAAAATTTGATGGAAGTATGCACAGTATTCGGCCGATTGCTGATAAACAACTGTAATAAAAACTGTCAAGACTGACAACCATTTGCCTCCATGAAGGCTCATAGTGTGCTGAGGCTCGAGTTTTTCAGGTTCGCTTTGCCAATTTCTGTGTCTTTCTTGCTGGCTTTTCCCTCTAACGGGCCGTCACTATGCACTCTACGTCACTGCTATTGCTGAAACGCTCTTTTTTTTTAAACACTTGAACGTTGTTTGCATTATGCAGTTATCTAAATTAAAATGCAATGAACAATGGACTATGCAGCTTCATGCAATTAAGCAAATTATGCATTAGCCAATATGCATTTAACCATATTATACAATCATAGAAAATTATCCAATATGCAAATAAGTATAGTTGACTGTATGTGGAGCAGAATGTAGTTGTGTATATCGTTTGTCAGTCTGTACTGTAGTTGATTAAGTACATAATTTAAAAAAAAAACACATTAACTGAAGTATGGTACATCAATAGGTAATGGAAAAAATGTTACATCATAAGTAGTGTTTGGTTTTGTAATACCAATACTAGGTTCATACCAGTGTGTTACTCGGAAATATAGTGAATACTGACAACCAACACTGCATGATTTAAACGATTCTCTTTCATGTGTATTTATAGTTAACAGTGCTACAAATGTATGAATGTAAAACAGTAATTGTAGACACATATATCCTTTTTTCTGGCAGTAAATCTTTGGATTTACAAAGAAACTCACAAAAAAACCATGAACAAATCAACACCTTTTGAAGTATAGCCAATGAACTGAAAAATGCAACACCTTCTACTTTTAATAGAAGCTGTTTTTTTGTGTTTTTTTTTTTTTTTAAACAAATACCATGACTGTTGCATTTACGATTGAGCCTGTAAATTTTTTGAGGTATTTTGAATCTATGGAATCCATTTATCTTCAACTTCTGGCACTTTTCAAGCTCAAGATGTTTGGACTAAGAAAATGTAAAATTAACAAACAAACTCAATGTATGGATTGATTGAACAAATGTTGCAGGTACTATGTAGTAGGGTTGGAACAATAATCGATAATCACAATAATTTTTTTGCAGGGATAATTTTATCGTGTTGAAAAATAATTATCTGTAATCATAATTAAAAAAATGTTCAAAAAAAAAAAACGCTAGCTCACTGTAAAATTACTGTAGAAATGCAGAACTGTTGCCATGGCGTTACTATTGTAAAAAAGGGTAGTTGCATAAATAGAAGATAGTTAACTTTTAATGGTGATAGGCAGTTTATTTTATTAAATTGTCTGCATACCTTTGTGGAGCATCCCTTTGCCTTATGCAAGGCAGCAACATGCTTACACATTGTGTGAATGAGATCAGCAGTCCTGGTCTGTGGGTTTGCAGCCCATTCCTGGCACAGTTTCTGTATTAGGGAGTCCCAGGAAGTGGGTACAGTGCTGTCAGTGCTCCCAGGAAGCGCTACAGTCTGTACAGTGCTGATAATACATTTTGAAAACACTATCATTCAAAATCAATGGCCTTTTTCCATTCCATTACTGGGCCAACAATCATAGTGTTTTTTCTCAGTATTATATATATATATATATATATATATATATATATATATATATATATATATATATATGTATATGTATATACACACACATACAAATGGGATATGTGTATATTTCCTCCACTATATTGACAACTAAAATGATATGACTTACATTCTCTACACTTGTGTAGTGGTTCATCATTTTCACCATCTGTTTGTAGATCAGATAGTTGTTCTGCACAAGGTAATTTTTTTAAAGCTCTACTGTGGGACTCTTAAAAAAAATACCAACATTCAGAACTTGTACTAAATAATGTTTTTAAGTTTTATGCCAAATTAGAATGTTGTGTTCCTGCCAGGAATTTGCAGGAGGCTCCTTGTTTTGAACTGCCTTATTAATCATGAGGCCACTTGCACTTATCCCCCTGCACCCAAATGCCTGGGACAACTGCCACTTCTTGGTCTTTCACAAACTCGACAATTAAAAACATGATTAAAAAAAAAAACATGTATGTTTAAAGATTTGTATGAAAAATACATTAAACATTTTTTGTTAAAAAAACAACAAAACAGATTAGAGAATGTTCTAACTTTGTGAGTCGTGCAGTGTTATGGCCATTTATATATATTATTTGAAAACAATAATAATTGTGAGATGATCCAGTGTGGGAAAAAAAAAAGTTTTGTACATATTAAGACCTTATAACAGTGGATCTGGACGAGAAATAATAATAATAATAATAATAATAATAATAATAATAATAATAATAATAATAATAATAAAACAAAAAACACCACATGGATTATATATACTGTATATATAGATAGATAGATAGATAGATCGATATAGCACTGCATGAAGACTTGATCAGGTTTTCTTTTTAAAACTGCTGAATGTTTTAAAAGAAAACTCTATGACCCGGTCTACAAGATACAGTATGTGGTCACAATGTTTCAGCTAAAAACAGGGCCTTCAGAAAATTATCAAGTCTTAAGTTTTACTAAAAATTAAGATGATTAACTTGGGATACAACAGTCAGATGGCCAAAGGTAAAGTGACTGTTTGACAGTTGATCTTATATGTAAGGATTCACAAAAAACTCACCCTTTTTTCAAGACTTTCACTGCTGTTTGTGAAATGATCAGATCTTGGTCTAAATTGTCTGCTCTGTAATTAGTTATACAGTTAAAAAAGCTGTTCAATACAATAAAAAAAACAGATTTCACAAGAAAAATGTAAAAGTAACAATGACAATGAATAGACGTACAATTACATAAAATACTTTAATAATGTGGAAATAGTGTACAAGAAAGTAAAGAAATTGCATGTATTTTAAATATTATACCAATCGAGTTCCTGTTTTTTTTTAACTATGGTTTAATTTGATATATATATATATATATATATATATATATATATATATATATATATATATATATATATATATATATATATTAGTAAATATAGACTGGAGAGGAGGACTATAGTAGAAAATTATTGACCCAAGGGAAGACTGTGGTTATCGACAGGGGGCTATAATGCCCGAAGCCACAATAGTCTTTCCGAGGGGCATTTAATTTTCCACTATGGCTGAGTGCAGTACATATTTAATATATGAATCAGTCAAGAAAATAAGTGAGGCAAGGCTGTATATAGGCAAGGTTGACTTTATATATTTGTATGTATATTTGTATGTATATTTAAATGTAGCTGATACAGCCTACATAAATACATAGACTTAAAGATTTTTTTTTAAATATAGCTGATACAGCATAAGTAAATAAATAAATAACAGAACATGTTTTTGAAGTTCATACCGTATAGTTAGCAAAGTTTTTCCGCTGCTCGCCTGGTGTTCTCTCTGCCTCACTTCTCCCACGCAACTCCACTGCTCCGCTCACTCCACTGGCTCCCGATCACCACTCGACCCTCATCTCTCCCTACACCCCCACTCGACCTCTCCGCTCCTCCTACACTAGAAGACTGGCTCTACCTCCTCTACGCTCCCCTGCCTCTAGAGCCCGCTCCTTCTCCACCCTCGCCCTGCAGTGGTGGAATGACCTTCCTACAGATGTCAGGACTGCCCAGTCCCTGACCATCTTCCGGCGCCTCCTCAAGACTCACCTCTTCAGACAGCACCTGTAGAACGCCTCTTTTCCATCTGGACACATCACTCTTCCTTAAATGCACTTTACTTGCTCTTATCTGCTCCCTATTTAACTGCATTTAACCCTGTACTTTAGAGTACTGTAATCTGTCAAGTGTCATTTAATCTGTAGTATTTTGTATTTAATTCTATCCTGATGTAACTATCACTGACACTGTTATCTGCTCCGTTATTGAATCGTATTTTGTCCTTGTAACAGGGCAAGGTGCCCTGTACATTGATTTGTTTATTTATTTTTAGAACGGGGTTTCCCCCTCCGCCCCTGTGTTATTTTGTATTTGTTTATTATGATTTATTTATTGTATTTATGTGACAGCATACCGGCGTGTTATTGTATTTATATTTATCGGCGAAGCGCCGTATGTTTTGGTATTGTTTATTTGTATTTATGTATTGACGGCGTAGCTGTGTGTTTTGTTTGTTTTGGTTAGTAGTGTGGATGGGTAGCCCCATCCACAGTAATTTAAAAAACTTGTGCATTGTGGCCGAGGGGTAATAGAATAATTGCCAGCTAGTTAAACCCCTGGGCCACGGTATAAAAAGCCTGCAGCTCTCCATGTTCGAGGTGGGTGTTAGAGCGGAGAGAGCAAGTGAGGAGCAAGTGAAAGCGAAACTAAAAGAAAAAACATACAGGAACAGTGAAGGCTACTGCCCAGCCTGACCTGTGTTATTTTTGTGTTTGTGACTTGTTTTTGTTTACCTGTTTTCTTTTCGCTCTGTGAGCAAGTTTCGTTTTGTTTAAACCTTTGATTTATTTTTGTATTTGAATAAAACGGCACCGCCGCATCTTTTGTTTTGAAACTGCAGTTTGGAGTTCTTCCCTTCCTGCTTCTGCCTTGACGTCACCGCCCGCCACCCTGTCACAGTCATATACTTGTACTTGCTAGAACCGAAGTGATTGTATTTTATCTTGCTCTTAATTGTATTAATACTTGTACTGTAATTCTTGAAATGTATTTTTGTTTATGACTGTAAGTCGCCCTGGATAAGGGCGTCTGCTAAGAAATAAATAATAATAATAATAATAATAATAATAATAATAATAATAATAATAATAATAATAATAATAATAATAATGTTTGTTCCAAAGTCAAACCCAAGTTATTCCCAGGTTGTTTTTGGTTAAAACTAAACACACATTTAAACACATTGGACAAAATGTTAAAACATAAAAAACTAAACTGCACAAGCAGCAAAAAAGGGAATAATAATGTAAGGTTCACAAGCACATCTGTATTTGGAAAAAAACAGCAAACCCTTCATTTCCATATCCTTGTGCAGCTGAGTTAAAGGCTTATTCACAGCTTCGCATGGGGTGATGCTTAACAGGCGACACAACCAGAGGAGACACAGGTCAACATATGATTGACATCCAGTCTTCTTGCTCTAGGAATTGTTTCCCTTGAATACCTCACCCACTCAGTTTTAATTAAGGTACTCAGAAACTAAGAATAAATTGAAAGTTATTGGATTAGGTACCAAAATCTATGCATCCTGGAATGAAGACCCCAAGTTGTCTTGAAACAAATATGTTAGTCTTAAAGATTTATTAAAATTTACTATGATTTATTAAAGTTTGTTGGGCAGTGTGGCAGGATGGCTTGCAGTGGTGAGGTGTGGTGACGTCACAGACCAGAAACACAGACACAGCAGCTGCGGGTTAAAACCGAGACGCAAAAGCGCTCGGTTTCTTTATTAAATAATAATGAAAATAAAGGAGTTAAACAAAACACACACACAAAACAAACGGGCACAAGGGCCAAACAAAACAGTAAACTAACACAAACGGGACGAAACGGACAAACAAGTATCGTGCTGAACCAATAGCAATTGTTATTTTCCGCGTCTGCTCTATCTCTCCGTACCTCCTCTCTGTACACCCAACCCCGACTGAGTGACAATGTGCGTCTTTTATGCAGTTGTACGAGACTTCGATTGCTAATCAATCATTCAATTAGACTCTCGGTACAACTGCACATGGATTAATGCGTGTCCTTCCCCGTGCTCACAAAGTATTACATTTTAATCAGCACGTGAAGTGATGTGCAACCCTAGTGGCTAAATACAAATATACATTTTATCACTCGTGCTACGCAGACCCATTTATATCCCGTGTACCAATGACTATACACCAACATTTAACACACTACATGCAACATATAAACAAACAATACGCACAAGGCATGGTCACACTGCCACAGCAGTCTTCAAAAGTAAAAAGACAGAAGATATAACCTATTTTATAATGTGCATATATTTAATTATATGATAAACGGCTCACAAGGAAATGTTATACCCATCAATTGGTGTATAAACATTACTTTTGTTCCAGATGTCTCCTTTGTTTTTCTCTGTAGTCTAGCAAGGCAGCGTCATGTTGTTCATGCCTGGCACTGCCATAATTATTATTATTATTTATGTTTGTGTTTTGTACTGTACAGCTTTCTCAATTTCTCAAGAAGAGCATGTATACAGAATAGATCATATTGATGTGCATGTATTTTAAATTAGATCCTGCTTTAAAAATACTTTAACCCTGGTATTGCTAAACACAATTTTCTTTTCTTGATATAGCCTACAATATATTTATGCTCCTTTTCATTTTCTGTTGAACACACCGACATTTCTAACTATTAATAAAATAAAAATTAATATTTATATTTTTAATAAAATTATATTCTCATTAAGATTTGTAGAAAGATTGATAGTAAAAGTTATTTAACAAGCTTTTTGACTAGAAGTCTTTATGAAGACGAGGGGTATAAAGGGACAAATTATTGCTAGACATATTTGTAGTCTGAGACATCATATGTGTGATTATAGTGGTGCTCAGGTGACCAAAATGCATTTATTTTAGTTTTAGTTACTGATTTTTATTCAGAAAGCGACCAGACAGTTTGTTCATGTTCATTTAAAAGGATTTCGATCTGGAAGATGAATCATAATGGATGTGCTAAGTACTAAGATATCTAGGATATGTTGCTTTTGAGTCATAAAGTGTATTATGTACATATGGCATGTGCTACTGTACATTCTGTCTATACAGCTCTGTGGCAAAGTTGTTTTGCAGTGCTCAGGTGTAGTGGTGATATGATTAGGAAACAGAAGACAGACAAACAGGTTTTATTATTGTAAGTCTGGTCTGGCAACCACAAAGAATAATCACAGGCAATATACAGCAATGTGTACTGTGCTGTTTCAAAACAGCGGGTGAAATAATAAGCTAAATAATAAGACACAGTTCGTAATAAATGAAACACAGTATAACACACACAGACATACATTCACAAGTCCAGAGTGATTGCTATTGGGCTCGTGGTGAAAATATATTTTATTTGTGTAAAATGGTGCAGTGTTGGCCGGGTTTAGTGCTGACCTGTAGCGACAGCTCCGGATCGTGTTAGCCGTCTAATAAATAACAAACAGCACAATTAGAACCGACAAAACAAACAAACACTAGACACTCATGGTAATATTTCGCTCGTCTTTTAGCGTTCTCTTAACCATAAACAAAGGAACAGATCGTCTCCACGTCCTCTTTTGTACCTTCAGTCACGCCCCCTTGGTTAGTGAGTGCAACCGTTTCTCCTCCAATCCGCGGCTGCCACATCGCTTTCCCTCTGAAGCGATGACTTAATGTACCACAGCTGTGCCACCTTTCTAGATGGCCGACTTACACCTAACCCTGTGAATTAATTGTCAGGCCATCCAGTCCAGGGCACTCTGTTCCCTTTACAATGCATCCTCACAGGTCGGGAGGGAGATTTATCACCAAGAATCATTCTGACTCTGTCACAGGCTCATTCACTTCATCCAGACCTAGTATATTGTTCATGCAGATACACTGCATCACTTACCAGAAATGTTATAATATCAACTTTTCCAAATCATGGAAACATAAAAAGTCAGTTTTTCAGAAAACTATTATTACAATGTAGTTTTTCAAACAATAAGAAAGGTATCTGTCAATCCTGCATGCGTCTGCTGCTTCATTGTTTATACTGATCCATTGCATCAATTCTGCATTTCTTAGCACCACCTTCATATGCTGTATGTATTCTGATTGGGAGAGCTGCATACCCTCTACCTTTTGAACCAACAAATGTACTCCGCACATTGAATCTGCCTCGTTGGTGATATTCAGAGGTCCTTTTTTTTAATCACCTGCCATGACTAACATTTTTAAATTAACTTGAGACACTGGGTGTTAGAACTGCTGCTAATTTATCAAGAATTGCTGAAAGTTTGAAGTTATTTTCCATCAGCACCGTTCTTTTTAAATCAAAGTTTAACCCTTGCAGTCACTCCATGTGTTTAGAGCTTGCAGTCACTCCATGTGTTTAGAGCTTGCAGTCACTCCATGTGTTTAGAGCTTGCAGTCACTCTATGTGTTTACAGCTTGCAGTCACTCCATGTGTATAGAGCTTGCAGTCACTCCATGTGTTTAGCGCTTCCAGTCACTCCATGTGTTTAGCGCTTCCAGTCACTCCATGTGTTTAGAGCTTGCAGTCACTCCATGTGTTTAGCGCTTCCAGTCACTCCATGTGTTTAGAGCTTGCAGTCACTCCATGTGTTTAGAGCTTGCAGTCACTCCATGTGTTTAGAGCTTGCAGTCACTCCATGTGTTTAGAGCTTGTAGTCACTCTATGTGTTTAGCGCTTCCAGTCACTCCATGTGTTTAGAGCTTGCAGTCACTCCATGTGTTTAGAGCTTGCAGTCACTCCATGTGTTTAGAGCTTGCAGTCACTCTATGTGGTATTTCTTTAGCATAGTGTAGCTTGCAGTGCTGTTTTTCCAGCCCACAATCACAATTTTTTATATTTATTGAAAAAAGGCAGCGTTTCTCTGCTTTGCATACGCTTGCCTCAGTAAAATCATTGCAGTTTTTTTTTTATTAAATCATTTTGATCGCTACGTTTTGATTGCTACGTTTTGATTGCTATGTTTCACTTGCTGTCTGACAAATAATTTCTTACGATGTTCTAATACTATAGTTTTTAATTGCATTCTTTCATTCCATTTTGTTGTTGTTAATGGTTATTGTAAACAGTTCCATTGTTTTTAGTAGATCTTTGGAGAAAAGTGCAGTAAAATGTGTACAGAACAGCACTATATATATATATATATATATATATATATATATATATATATATATATATATATATATATATATATATACAGTATATAAATATACAGTATATAAATATTGTGTATCTATTTTCATTATTGTTCAATTTCAAATAGCACAAACGATAAACAAAATCACCTGTCTGCATTATCTTTCCTTCATCACACTCTGTTAGTGGTTATTGTGGATCCATTGCTTATAGATAGGGTTCTTTGTTTTCAGTTTTTATTTTTGATGATGTAATGTCCTTTTAAGTTTGTTTTGAGCTGACCTAATTTCTTAATTAAACTCTTGTAGAAGTGTTGGTTGTAAAACAAGATCGCTTTTGTAGGGTTTTTTCACCCCTGTAACTTGACTAAAACTCTCATTCTGTTTCACTGCTAAGGCTTTTTTTTTTTTTTTTTTTTTTAAAGGCAACTCTTTTTTTAAATCAAACTGAAACCAAAATGTGAGCAAAGTTTAATCCCCATTTTGAAATCCTAGTGACTCGTTTAAAAAAATATTTGATCTGTTATGCATGTTTTCTCTTAATTGCATTTTGTGAATCTCTGATTATCAGTGAATCAAACAGCATGTCATTCAAGTTATGGGAAGAAGAAAAAAAAACACAACAAAAGTTATCTTGTTTTACAATCAACACTTCTACAAGAGTTTAATTAAGAAACGATGTCGGCTCAGAACAAACTTAAAGGGACATTATGTCATCAAAATAAAAAAAAAATGCAATGAAGAGCCCTACGTATAGTAGAGCTTTGTTACAAAATACACAGGACTGGACTGCACAGTAAATATTATACACAGTATAAAAGTTAAGTTTGCATGTGTGTTGCATAGAAAACTGCACATTGTTGCATTGTTTTGTCACTCAGGTTTACAGTGTAAATAAGTGTAAAAAACAAGTTTTAAACAACTTTCGATTTGCCTTCGCTCCCAGTTTGACGAACACATACACAAATTCATAAACAAATACAAATATGAATACTAATATCATGGGCACAAATACATGATAATGGCTCTATGTACTACCCCTAGTTTATATACAGTCATACTATTGTAGCGGACAGTGCAGTCAAATCAGGTTATTGCTGGATATTAATATACACTGTTTAAACTTGTTTGAGAAAGTTTCAAGTTAATGTTTTTTCTCTTCCCTCCATCCCTTGGTCAAAGTACACAAATGCAGCTTTGTGAAGCTGAGTTGTAAAAATTCCTCTTCAGATCGGCTCTTGATAAGCCGACCAAATGGCCTTCATCATATCATGACCCCTGCTGGACTGACAAAAGCCAGTCCTGAGCTAGGATGACTGATCAATCAAGTTGACAAGACAAAGGAAATTTGAGTAAACTGTCAATCACAAGCTGTGGGCAAGGCCAAGGAGTGGCACAAAGATTAAATCTACCAATAAAGAGACACATGGCATGAGTTAATCACTGCCCCAAATATTAAAACTGACCAATTGCAGAAGTGGGCGGGTTGACTATTTAAGAGGAGCGCATCTTTCAGATCTTGGCTCTGTACGGTAAACTCTGACCAGGAAACGGGACGACTGCAAGGACCCACAATGGGCCCTGTCACAAACAGCTTGGAACCACCTCACACAGAAAGGAACTGAAGAGAAACCACAGCCGTTCTGATTCTGAGACCTGCATCCCGGACCATAATTCTAACCAATGTTGTTTAAATGAACTTAAATAACTTTTCACGTGCACTTGCACTGAGATAATCCAGGTGACTTGTAATCAGAAGGGTACAAAATTAAGAGGACTTGTGTTGCTTCAGTGAAATATTCTAAACACCGTCTTCTTTCGTTGGAACTTCAAAATGAAAATCAATAAGTATTCAGCATATCAATATTAAACATTTTATGACTCGACAAATTAACTGTAGCTAATGCTATCAAGTTAGTGGATACATTGTTCTAGGAGTAGAATATAACGTCTTGTTTTAGAGTGTGCAAGAAATGTATTTTGTTTGTTGAAATGTGTAATTCAAAGGAGTTGCCTAATAAATGCAGAGAATTTGATCATTGCCCCATTTCTGAGTTAATTTGAATATAGAATCAAATTGTCAGTTTGGTAGATCACGTCTAAACTAAATTAACACGGTAAAACTCATTTGATAAATGAGTTATTGGAATGTTGGATTCCGTTCTGAATGGGAAGTTGAATTAATTATTGTGCATTTGATATGAAACATGATCGATTACAATGAGAAACGAGTATTGAAAATACTAATGCAAAGTAGACACTTTGTGTGATCAGTCATAATTAATATTAGCATTAGCCATGTATGCTAATAATGTTGTGGTCATTGTGACTAAGAAATCAATTAAATGTATACTATTCACACATATCTCTAACCAGTTGCCTTTCTGTAATATTAGATTACTTGTGCACCCTTTTTATTATTAAAATCTTGTTTTATATTTCTGATACGTTGTGTGAATGTTGATTATTGTCAAGGGAATTCAGGTTCTACATGATGTGGAACTCATAAGGTATATACTGTATATATATTTCACTAAATTTTGGCATCCCTGGGTAGGCGACTAGTGACCTATTTATATTTTAATAAATTGTATACCTAATTCAATACACTATAATTGAAATGGCATGAATAAATAAACATTTGAACAGAATGGGCTTCATTTACAGTAGTTTACAAAGTCAAATTTGTGTATATACAGGTATATCATGTACATACAAAACTGTACAACTGAAACAATGTAAATAAGTATAAAAAAATGTAAAATAAATGGGTTTATATTGCCTACATAACAAAGCACATGTACGCAATGAAGTTATGCGTTTATACACAGAGATACTATAATCGTAATTAAATGAATAAATAAATATTTGAACAGAATGGGCTTCATTTATAATCGTTTACAAAGTCTAAGTGCTGGCACAAATCACACAGATCCTGCGCTTTTCGAAATATGCAGTGCACTTACCGCAGACTGTCTTTGCACATTTTGGCACAACTATCAAACAGTGCCATCATTACCAGCCTCTTGAGTGCCAGGTGGTGCTGGAGCTACTGCTGGAGAAGCGGCTGCCTCAGGTGAAGTAGTGGCTGGATCAGGTGCAGGGGCGGATCCAGGTGAAGTGGCTGGCATCCTTGCAGGGGCTGCCACAGGTGTCACTGCTGATGGAAGATTCATCTTCGCAAACCCAGTCTGCTTCAGAGCCAGACTCGTCATTGTCCATCTCTGCTGCATCAAAATCGTTGTTTGGTAAAATCTGCAGTAATTCCAAACACTGCTTTGCTGTCCTGCATCTTCAGCAATCAGTTTTCAATGTGTATTGGGGGTGTATTGGGGTAACAATGAATTTCTTAGAAAAACGAGTGACTTCTAGTGCAGAGAGACAGCCTGCGCCATGAGCTGTCCAGGCTGATTGATGGGCTATCAGGAGCTCATTGAAACAATAGAAATGTCAGAAGATCGCTCACTTGAGGAATGCAGACTGATATAATCAAACTTCAGGGTAATTAGTACATATATTTAGGAAAACTCAGGAAGCACAGTTCCGTATCTTAAACCCACGCACCACAATTTAAATTTAAATTCCAAAAACAGTCAAAATTACCGCTTGGTCATTCTAGTGTTAAACCACAAAAGGGGAGATCCTGAAGTGGTACAGTTGAACTAAAATATCTTCAATGGGACGCCAAGAAAAGGAATTTCTGGGTGAAACCAAATCTTCATAGCCCTGAGCTGGAAAGCCCAATAGTAATATTGAACATTCAGTAGGGTGAGACCTCCAGCGGATTTAGAACACTGCAAAGTTCTGGAGTTCTTACTATTCCAGATAAATTTTGAGCACAGCGAATTAATCTTAGCAATAAATTTGAGGGGAAGTGACAAAGGAAACATGGAGAACAAGAAAGTAATACGTGGCAACACATTCATTTTAATCACAGATATTCTTCCATGAAGGGTAAGCTGAAGCGGTGACCACCTGTCCAAATCTAACTGTATTTTAGACAACATACTACCAAAGTTTCCTTCCCTAATTGATGGCAGCATCTTACACATTTTTATGCCCAGATACGTAAAACTGTCTGTGCAAGTAAGAATAGGTGCCAAGGTAATAAGTAATTGATCTGTAGCAGGTAGATTTAAGGGCTGCAAAGAGAATTTAGACCAATTGATCTTGTAACCGGAAAAAAACCCCCAAAAAAATCAAACAACTGCAACGCATTAGGGAGGGAATTAGATATACCCGCAAGATATAACAATACATCATCCACATACAGGGATATATGGTGTTTATGCCCTGGATGTCAATAGGTGTAATCACCATGCTCTGCCGAACCACTTGTGCTAGAGGTTCCAGCAAAATGGCAAACAGGAGAGGACAGAGAGGACAGCCCTGTCTGGTTCCTCTTGCCAGCGGATCCAGTTAAAACACAAGCAGTTGGAGAACGGTACAGCATATGAATCATATCGATAAAAGGAGCACGATTTCTGTCCTCAAGGTCCGCCATCTTATCATGTATAGCATCAATATGAGTGTTGCAATGATTCATTTTGTCTTTCTGCTGGCGAAGATCAGCTTTAGTGATACCCTGCCTGGCAGTTAGCTGCTTCATAGAGGAAGCAATATCAGCAACCTCTTGTTTAAGTAGCAGTTTCGGTTACTTTCTGAATCACAGGCCGCAAAGCGCATCAATTGCTTCTTGAACTGATCCATGAAAAGTATGTGCCATCTCTGCCAAGCGAGTATCCCAATCATCAAGGTCCAGTGACTTACACTTTCCATCCGGTGTGGATTGAGGGGAAGCAACAGATCACTTGCGTGAAGTAGCCATATAAAGATAGTAGGCAGACAATTATTATATACAGTATAAAAAATAATAATAATAATATAAGGAGCAGGAGCTCTAACAGCAAGCAGCCTTCTCAGTGATTGGGTCACGTAATCTCCTCTGGGAAGGAAATTTAAGCATTCCCCTGCTGTACATTTGTAACCTTAGTGTCAGATGTTGGAAGATAATTGCATTCGGTGTCATCCAAGTTTCATGCCGCCAACGCATCTCTTCTCACTGCCGAAGGGTCCTGGTGTTTGGTTGTAAGGAGGGGCAGCAGGCTGTCAGATACCTTTTTGTTCATTTGTGAGCTTTTGCACCTTGTTTCACATTCTCTCTCTCAATACATGAATTCCATTGCTTAAGAACTGCTGACAAGACTTCAAAACATTGTATCCAAGTGATTTAATATGGACTAATGTCATGTTTCCATCTGACCCATGAAACCAGTCTGCAAAACTGTTGTTATATGAAAGTCAAGTGTTAAAACATCAGATGTTATGAATAATTCCCCCTTTTTTATATAAAATTCATAGTGTCCAATTATTATCCCCCCTTTTTTCTGCCCAAGTATCCCTCACCACAGCAATTCCACACATCATACTGAAGGCCATTGGATGTTCTCCAGTCTCACAACCAAGCCAATTGCCCCTTTACACCAAGGAACTTGAGTGGGTCATCTTTCTTTACCTTGAATAAATGTTCCTAATCGTAAGGAGGCTGCTGGTTGCAGACTGTAAGAGGCAAAGACAGGTGGCAATGGATAGTTTTAGTTTGTTTGTGTTGTAAATCCTGCTTTCAAAAAGGTAGCACATTCTACTATTTAACTGTCTTAAACAGAAAAGATTGAATCAAGCACAAAAAATCCAAAGTTCATGAGCCACAGAACATGCAAACATTTTGGGATTTATTCACTTTTTACTTTTTGTCAAAAGAGAAATGTGTGAATGTGGGTAAGCAGTTTGCCTTGATCAACATCATTTGGTTATTAAAAAATGGGTCTTGGTGATGAAGGTCAAGAAAACTTTCTGAAGTTGAATGCAAGTATAAAGCTACGGTGAGAAAAAAAAAAAAACTAGTGTGTTTTCAATACATCTATATAAAAGTCTACACTACATAAATTATTATTATTAGTCCCCCCAGCACTACAGATAAGGTTTGGGGTCTGGGAATAACTTACCCACTAATTTTAACACTGAGAGAGTTAATTATGTTATGTATATTTTAACATTAAATTCTTATACTCAGTGAACATGTTAAAACTTAAATATAAAGCCATACAGATAAATAAAATAAGGAAATGCATTAGTAAGTTTTAAAACAGTTAAGTTAGTTTAATATTATAGGCTCCTTTTTTTTAGTGGTTCATCGTCTGACCTCTGATCCTCTAAAGACATTGTATTCTGGGACATGTAGTTGTTAGTGGAAGTTTCAGGGGAGGCAGACAAGCTGTGCAACAAAATTGATATGCATATTTTTTACTCATTAAATTTCAATTTAGTGCATATTTTTTATTTTTTAATGCGAAAAAACAGTAGGTATGCAGCTGATCTGGACCGCCAACACAGCAAGATCCCCCAGCAAACCGAACAAATACCCTGTGGACTTTTATACAGTAAAAAGCTTTTTCCTCTGCAGGATGGAAATCAATTTGTAGCACCCTACAGTGCACAGTTCTCCATTGAGTATAAACAGGGCAACACACACCTTACCAATAATAACATTAGGATACATTACATTTTGTTATGGTCTACAATCCTTAATTATCACTTACATAAAGTATACATCAGAGACAGGAAATGAATACCACTATGATATTAGTACAATACAGTTAGCAGACTTGATTTTTACATACTCAATACTTCTTTCTAATAATGATTAAACAATCAAGTGCAGTAGTTGTTGATACCAAAACTGTCCACCCATCAGATAGACATGTACAATTAGACAAGACCCAATTGTAACAGCACATTAAATGAGAGAATAATATCCTTTTTTCAGTAAAAATCTCTATGAGCACTATATTCTTTTTCTCATCCCCACACTGTTAAGTAATTATACTGTTATGACATTGTTTGTAAATCAATGTGATTAATGGCTTCTTTCTTGGATCTATACCAGAAGAACCAGCTTTATATAACTGATATATAATTGTTTTGCTATTTTTCTTTCTAAACCATAAAGCTCTCTTGTTCTGTGGAGGTGAATAATTTATTTTCTTCCTTGTCCAAGGTGTGCTTCTATTTTATTTTATTTTTTTTTACATTAGGAGGCTGTGCGGTCCAGTGGTTAAAGAAACGGGCTTGTAACCAGGAGGTCCCTGGTTCAAATCCCACCTCAGCCACTGACTCATTGTGTGACCCTGAGCAAGTCACTTAACCTCCTTGTGCTCTGTCTTTCGGGTGAGACGTAATTGTAAGTGACGCTGCAGCTGATGCATAGTTCACACACCTTAGTCTCTGAAAGTCACCTTGGATAAAGGTGTATGCTAAATAAATAATAATAAATAAATAATACATTACTGCTTTTATTTATGGACAATGCTTCCAACAATAGGTGATGTTTTGTAAGAGCCGCAAGACTTTCTTCATTTGCCATTAAGAGACAAAAGCAGTGCTCTCCACTTGCTATTGGTTGATTTTGAATTGCCCATTGACTGGGTTTGATATGCCTCAGTTGTTCTGGATATACTGTGGTAATTATTAATACAGATAACACCTGGGCAAATAAATTGAACATTATTTTTAAGAGATTTCAGGTTACTTCTTGAAAGACAAGATTTCTAGACTGTTTTTATGAATTCAAAATATATCGTAAGCTATAGATTCTTAAACTGTATGACTACACTATTTACTGTAAAACACTGCAATAATAGGCCACCCTGTGTGGAAAATAAGTGTAAGATATAAATCATTTGTTTTATGTTTAGATTTGTTTTTCTTTATGGCCCAAGCTTTGAATGCATTTTTATTAGAGATACTGAGACGTAACATGCTTTTAATGTTAAGAAAATTCTGGTTGCCAAGAAACAATGAACAGTTATTTTTTTTCAGGAAAGTGGTTAGCACAGTGAATAATGTAATTCTGGTGTTGAAGTTGCCACAAATAGTTTTCAATTATTTGCAATTCATGAACCTATGTGTAGCCTGGGTGAGGTTGTCTGCCTATTTTTTTTCACTATTACCTGTCAGCAGTAAATATTCAAACAACAAAGAAAATCTGTCCATAGAGTTGTGAAAACCTTTCTACTCTGCTGTGGTAAGCCCCACTTCTCACTATTCTTGATTTTAGTTGGTTTCTGTTTTTATTTCTGTTTTAACTATTTGTTTGCTTTCTGAACACATTGTTTGTTTTCAGAAGACGAATGCAAGCCATTGACGGTATCCAAGGCTACATTTACTGCTCTGGATAAGCAGCTTTTTGAGTTTGAATTTATTTCAAGATATTTTAAATTGTGAGGTTTTTTTTTAACTTGGTTGTAAGGCAACTCTAACATTATTAAGTCTGGGTTATTTTATTCGTATGTGTTTGGAAGGTACTAGATAAAATGTTTTATGTATTGTATAAGGTCTAAAGAGACTAAAATAGAGAAATGCACATTTGGTGATCCTGCACATAAAAATGCATTTAATTGTAATGTTTTAAAGCTCTGGTTAAAACAGCATTTGTAATTATAATGTTCATAGAACATTCATATTTTGGGTTTGCACATAGAAGTATATTAAGGTATAACATTTTAATGCACTAAATAAAATGGTTACATACAGAAATGCATTTAGGTATAATGTTTATGCACTGAGTAATCTAGTTGTATGTTGTGTATGTGAAGCTATATTGAAGTAACCTTATGTTTTGATTATATGCTCACTATACAGTTTAAATGCATGGTTTTGGGGCTCCCGAGTGGCGCATCCGGTAAAGGCGCTCCGCATGGATGCGCTCTATAGCCTGGACGTCGCCAGTTCGAGTCCAGGCATTCCACAGCCGACCGTGAACAGGAGCTCCCAGGGGGCGGCGCACACTGGCCAGCGTCACCCAGGGGAGGGGGTTTAGGTGGGCCAGGGTGTCCTCGGCTCACCGCGCACCAGAGACCCCTGTAGTCTGGCCAGGCGCCTGCGGGCTTGCCTGTAAGCTGCCCGAGCGCTGCGTTGTTCTCCAACGCTGTAGCTCTTGGGTGGCTGCATGATGAGTCCGCAGTGTGAAAAAAAGCGGTTGGCTGATGGCACACGCCTCGGAGGACAGCGTGTGTTCGTCTTCGCCCTCCCGAGTCAGCGCGGGGGTGGTAGCAGTGAGCTGAGTCTAAAAATAATTGGCCATTCCAAATTTGGAGAAAATAATTAAAATAATTGGCAACGACTAAATTAAAAATAATAAATAAATAAATAAATAAATAAATGCATGGTTTAAATGTGTGTCTATTGGTGTGTGTACAATGCACATGTAATTACACATTAATTACAAAGAAATGGCTTTTAACATAGCTAATGTTGTTAGGGAATGTCACTACATTTGTTTGTATATACTAATTGTGTTTTTGTTTTATTTTAGAAAGAGATGATTAACACTATGCCCTGTACTCTAATTTTGTATACTATTGTTGTACACTATTTTTGGTGTTTTGGTTGGACTTGTTTTGATTGCTTTTCTTTTCACTATGAATGTTTGGTATCTAATGACCTGCTATCTATTGACAGTTCTGGTTTAACAATATACATAATTCTACTATCTAGTGACAGTCTGGTCTAACAATATGCCTAATTCTACTATCTAGTGACAGTTGTGGTCTCTAACAATGTGGTAAATTATACTATCTAATGGTTAACTCTCCAGTTCATGGTAAATTCCACTATTTATTGATACAGGTGCACTCCACTTACAACGGATCCTGTTTGCTTTTGTGGCAATGAGTTCAACCCTAATGCTGCATTAATGTATTTTTTTGCAATCGATGTGTATATATATATATTGTGAGCCAGCTCACAGGCCAACCCGCAGGGGGTGTGCATGGTGGGCCGGAGAGAGGCTGACAGGACCCAGCAAACAGCACAGGAGGGATCACTGGCAGCTCTGGAACCAGCCTGCAATGATCAGGAGGAGATAATTGGGCTATGGGCTACAGGTGCTCATAGTTAGGGAGGTTAATTAAGGTGAATAGATTAGTCATTGCCTCAATTGGCCAGCACCTGTAGCTGATGCAGTTAACAAGTATCTCCTCCAGCCCAGCCACATAAAAAGGCTGAGCATTCACTAGACAGGGAATCGTTACCGAGGAGAGAAGGACAGAGCAGTGTTGGAACCTTTTGTTTGTTTGTCTTGAGAATAGTTTTTTTTTGTTTAAAACTACTTCCGTGCAAGATATTTGTTTTGTTTTTTTTTTTCGTTTGATGTCCTTCAACCTGGAAAAGACCCACAATAAAAGCATGCGGATCAACCAAACCTGTGTTCGCCTCTGTGATTAATTCCACACTAAAAAGTGGTGCCTGCATTCAGCCAGCCTACAAGTGGTACCAGAAGTGGGGCTTCTCTGACGGCAACAGCTAAACAAAACCTACCCCACACTTTCTGCTAAACAACGGCCTATTATACAGGGTAATTCGGGGTACTCTCCAAGGAGAACATACCCACCAGTTGCTAGTACCGCACTCACAGAGGAACACCATTATGCCGTTAGCACATACACATTTGTTGGGGGGACATCTAGGCACTGACAAGACACGAGACCGAATCCTTCTCTGTTTTTTTTGGCCTGGGGTGTGGCGTGAGGTGGCAAATTTCTGTGAGTCTTGTCCTGAGTGCCAGAAAGTGGCAAGTAAAAAACCACCTTGCGCTCCATTGATACCGCTACCTATTATTGAGGTACCCTTTGATAGGGTAAGGATAGATATAGTTGGCCCTTTGCCAAAAACCAAGTCAGGGTGCAAGTATATATTAGTGCTAGTTGATTATGCCAGCCGATACCCTGAGGTGGTCCCCTTAAGGAACATGGCTACCAAAACTATAGCCAGAGAACTAATGAATATTTTTTGTAGAGTGGGCCTCCCAAAGGAAGTGCTTACTGACCAGGGAACCCCCTTTATGTCCCGGGTCTTTAAAGAGTTATGCCGCCTCCTGAAAGTAAAAACAATTCGAACCTCTGTGTACCACCCACAGACAGATGGTTTGGTTGAGAGGTTCAAGCGAACCCTAAACGGTATGCTTAAAAGGGTAGCACAAGAAGATTTGTGTAACTGGGATACTGCTTTGCCTTTTCTGATGTTTGCTTTCAGGGAAGTTCCCCAAGCATCAACAGGGTTCTCCCCGTTTGAATTACTGTTTGGCAGACAGCCCCGAGGGTTACTAGATGTCTTGCGGGAAGCATGGGAGGCAGAACCAGCTAGAGCGGACAGTGTTGCAGAGTATGTAACTCAACTCTGTGACAGGTTGGGAAAAATGTCCCAGCTAGTGCAGGAACATTTAAGAAAAGAGAGGTCCCAACAGGAGTGGCAGTACAATCAGGGGGCGAGGGCCCGGGAGTTTAAAGAGGGGGACCGGGTATTGGTGCTGGTCCCATCTGACCCCCATAAGTTTGTAGCAAAATGGCAGGGGCCAGTGGAAATAGTGGAGAAGGTAGGACCTGTGAATTATAAAGTTCATCAACCAGGTAAAAGAAAAACCCACCAGATATACCACATTAACTTACTAAAGACTTGGAAAGAATAAAAGTGCTTGTTTTTTAGAAATGCTGAGTTAGAAGGGGAGGATGAAACCCAAGGAGATCCCAAAGTACCACAAAGACGTAGCATATGTAAAGGGGAACACTTGAATAACCAGCAACAAAAAGAACTTAATAAATTGTTGTCTGATAACTCTGATGTATTTTCTTAGGAACCTGGGATCACACACCTGGGGCAACACCAAATCACCACGGAGCCAGGAGTGAAAGTGTGTCAGCGTCATACACGGGTCCCGGCAGCCAAACGGGAGACCATGAAGGAGGAGGTGAGAAAAATGCTGGAGTTGGGTGTTATTAGAGAATTGTTTAGTGATTGGTGCAGCCCGGTGGTAATGGTTACCAAGCCTGATGGTTCAATATGGTTTTGTATTGATTTCAGAAAATTAAAGGCAGTTTCCAAATTTGATGCCTACCCGATGCCTAGAGTGGATGAACTGCTGGAGCGTGTTGGAAATGCCCGGTATATCTCCACTCTAGATCTAACCAAAGGTTACTGGCAGGTACCATTATCACCAGACTCCTGTGAAAAAACTGCCTTCTCCACTCCTCAGGGTCTCTTTGAATTTGTGGTTCTCCCCTTTGGCTTGCATGGAGCGCCTGCTACTTTTCAACGGTTGATGGATCGGGTCCTCCGTCCTCACGTTGAGTATGCTGGAGCCTACTTAGATGATGTGGTAGTCTTTAGCCATGACTGGCCGACACATCTACAAAGGCTACAGGCGGTATTAAATTCCATTAGGCAGGCAGGGCTCACAGCAAATCCAAAAAAATGCAAGTTAGCCTTTTCGGAAACCCAATATTTAGGGTACACAATGGGGCAGGGGTTGGTAAAACCTCAAGAAACTAAAGTTAATGCCCTGAGGAATTATCCTCGTCCCACTACCCAAAGGCAGGTTCGGGCTTTCTTGGGGCTAGCCGGTTATTACCGGAGATTTATTTCACACTTCGCCAATAGAGCTGCACCCCTTACAGATTTGACCAAAGGCCATAAAAATCGGCCCATCCAGTGGTCCAAAGATTGTGAGGCAGCGTTTCAGGACTTGAGACATGCCTTGTTGTCCAGACCAGTCTTAAAGAACCCTGATTTTAGAAAAGATTTTATCTTGCAGACGGATGCCTCAGGGGTGGGCTTAGGGGCAGTATTAGCTCAGGACTTTGATGGGGAAGAACATCCCATCATGTTTCTAAGCCGAAAACTTTTACCTCGAGAACAACGGTACGCAACGATAGAAAAGGAATGTCTAGCAATCAAGTGGGCTGTAGAAAGCTTAAAATATTATTTGTGGGGATGCCGCTTCACCCTTTATACACATCATGCCCCGCTGCGCTGGATGTATAAGGAGAAGGATTCAAACCCTCGTCTCACTCGATGGTTCCTGGCTTTACAGCCCTACTGTTTTGAGGTTAAGCACCGGTAAGGATCATGTGAATGCTGATGTATTGTCAAGAATCCCTGAATTGACTTCTTCTTCCTGTTCTAGGATTATGCCGAAGCAAAGGGGGAAGGTATGTGAGCCAGCTCACAGGCCAACCCACAGGGGGTGCGCATGGTCGGCCGGAGAGAGGCTGACAGGACCCAGCAAACAGCACAGGAGGGATCACTGGCAGCTCTGGAACCAGCCTGCAATGATCAGGAGGAGATATTTGGGCTATGGGCTACAGGTGCTCATAGTTAGGGAGGTTAATTAAGGTGAATAGATTAGTCATTGCTTCAATTGGCCAGCACCTGTAGCCGATGCAGTTAACAAGTATCTCCTCCAGCCCAGCCACATAAAAAGGCTGAGCATTCACTAGACAGGGAATCGTTACCGAGGAGAGAAGGACAGAGCAGTGTTGGAACCTTTTGATTGTTTGTCTTGAGAATAGTTTTTTTTTATTTAAAACTACTTCTGTGCAAGATCTTTGTTTGTTTTGTTTTTTTCGTTTGATGTCCTTCAACCTGGAAAAGACCCATAATAAAAGCATGCGGATCAACCAAACCTGTGTTCGCCTCTGTGATTAATTCCACACTAAAAAGTGGTGCCTGCATTCAGCCAGCCTACAATATATATATATATATATATATATATATATATATATATATATATATATATATAAATTGCAACAACATATAAACATACCAGTCTATAGTTAATAGTCTAATATAGAACGAAAGTAATATTACCAGGTCTGGGAGCCCTGTTTGCCAACTTTTGTGTTGTCTGTGTTCTTCTGTCTCAGGAGCCCAATTCTCTAACCCCCACTCTACCTTAAATATTTCTACATGCAGCTAAGGTGAGATGCTGTTGGTGCGGTTATCCCCAGGGACTGACATTTCTGGTCAACCAATGCAGGGTAAGGATGGCCTATCTTTACTAGACACGTCGGCCACCAGTTCTAAAATATAAATGTGGGCAAAATAATTTGATTCAATAGTAATACTCTACATCGTAAGAAAATGAGTTGTTTTAAGTCAGGCATTCCTTACAACACTGACTTGTTCTTTTTTTATCTTATTGTGTAAGAAATAACCCACGACAGGGTGCCCTGGGTGCATTGTGCCTTCAACCTGTTTGCTGTTTGCAGGAAGTGCGGTAATAATTGTCTTACCGCACACCCTGGAGTGGGTTATTTCACTTATAAAATGGTTACATTTTTTTTTTTTTTAAATAATTACACAAACTAGAAAAAGAAATGCATTATGTCTCCTTCCATTGAGATAAAATAGTCCCTGATTATATATATTTTTTTACTTTTTTATTGGTCATAAACATTAAATTGAACATTACCATTTGTGACCTGCTCCCACAAAATCAGTCGCATTCATTTTGCTACAGACATGAAAATAGAAAGAATGGCATACCTGAACAATTTTTGCTTTTCGTGTTATTTCGGTAGTTTGAAGTCTAAACTATAAGTTCTTAACAGTCATTTGTGGTAAATTGCTTTAAAAGTCTTTATTTTAAACATTTTTGTAACATATACACATTTTTGCAGTGTTTTTTCGTGTGAGAATTAATTTAATTCTGCCTAATTTAAAGGGAAGCGGGCGTTCACCCAAAGCCGCGTACCACCTCATGTTATACATCTCCTGAAAGCTGACAGTCTGCTCTTTCAACCTAACGTCATCTTCAGTTCAGATTTCAAAAGACCCACCCACAAGGTTACGTTTTTAATAGGTCGATGTGAAAGCAACTTCAAGCTTGTTGCTACCACGTGACAGAACAGCGGCCTCTGATTAGTTAGGCACGTACAGTAAAGCAGAATGAAGGGAATGAAACTGAGAAGCTCCATACACACGCTAGTTAACAAAGATGAAGTGAGAGAAGCGAGCGCTGGTCAGTGGAGAATATTTTTTTTCCTTCTGAGAATGGAAAACCTTTCTGTGTTTTGCAGAAACATACCGATACTATAGGAAACCGTATTCCACACTGTGAAGAGGATACCGAGACGTGACATGTCCAAGGGTATTTTTAAAAATTTTTTTTTTTATCAATCATAACTTCAAAAAGTCAATACATTATGAAAGCATTTTCTGCAGTAGACAACTTATCCAGTAAAATGTAAGTTAGGCTGTTTATATTTCCTTTGAAAAAAAAATCACTGTGCTTTTTGTAAGAGAGGAGTAAAAATGCAGCATGCAAGTACAATATTTGCAATCATAATCATGCCCTGTAACAAAATCCCATAGATTCCAATGGAATCCTATTCTTCATTTTTTTTCTTTCGGTGGGGACCTGGAGGTTGCAAGATAATAAAATAAAAAATACACGTGTATCCCTCTCCAAATTAACCAAGTATTAGTCTAGACCAATGGTTGGCAAGTAATTTAAATAGCGGGCCAACTGATCCCTTGTCAGCCGCAGAGCGGGCCAATTGCCGTTCTCGACCCCCCGTATGTTCATACGTGATTTAAAATTGTAACGGCCTAACTAAAACTATTGAAACTGAAAATTACCTTCTCTGTCTGACCTGCCATCCCAGCATGCACTGGGGGACGCGCCAGCAAAACCGATGCACGAAACAGGCTGACCCAAGAATCTTTGGAGGCCTGCCTACGTATCGCCATCACATCTGTCACACCTGGGGCCGGTTGTACTAACGAGATCAAAAAACAGGATCGGATCCAGGCTCACTGGAGCTGGATCATGAAAAGGCTTTGTACTAAGCGGATCAGGATCAAGCTCCACTGATCTGAAATATTGATCCGATCCTGGAGCCGCGCAGCCGTAACTAGAGAGACTGACCAATGAGAAGCAAATATGCGTGGCGCAGAGATTGAAGATTCTGAATGTCAGAAAATGAAATGCATTTAATTTAAACAACATAAATCAGGAGCAACTTCTGTACATGTATAATCTAAAACTTCAGCGATTCTACAAAAACAGATCGAGTATATTAATACCGGTATCTGGATTTGTTTTGTGTTTTTAACTTCTAAAAATGTTTTAATAAATGTTACTGTGATCACGGCTGTGTGTATTTTCTGACGGGCACACAGATATTTTACAGAGGTATAGCCACCACACACACAAACATCCAGCTGCAGTGTCGGTTCAGGGCAAATTATCAACACATTTTGAGCAAATGTAATCAAGTGCTGACAGACAGCTGCAACTGGAAAATGTCGCGGACAGGGGGAGATTGAGGCTGTCAAAAGGTAAGCTTAGGTTATTGAGAAAAAAAGGAATTGGGGAAAAAAATGATATGCATTAAAACAAAAACTTCAACGTTAAATCTAATTAAAGCAATGATTTAATTGTAATCGATAACATGAGGACATCAGTATGACTTTGTCAACACAGAAAACGTAGAAATATTATTTATGAAACCTCATTACGCAGTCAGGTCTATTTTTTTCTGTAGCTATACGGCGAAAACAGAAATGTCAGATATAGCTAAACACAAACTAATATTGTTTTTTTTTTTTCTAATTGATATTATCTTAATACAGTACTGTTACAGCTACTTTTAAATGCATTGTTGCTTAATGTTTTCTAAAATGTTAAATGATCTCCGTTTCAATCTGAAGGAAATATTTTTGGATATCCCTGCAAGCAGGTTTTAAAGTTTATTAAGTTATTGTTACAATTATCCAAATTCAGTACAGTGCTTATTTAAATATTAGTTTAGCAATTTTAAAAAAGGTTTCATTTATGTATTTTGATGATGCATGGTCCATTTTAAAAACGTTCAATCAAGCTCTGATCCGATTCTGATCTTGGTCTAAATTAACAAACATGGTTGATCCGATAGTTGGGCCGTATTCTTACTTCTTCCTCACCGAAAACCTCAAGAGGGTTTTGCCTATCTTTAAAAACCCGACCTATACGTGTCTGGCGGTTTCGAATAAAACGAATTGCGTTTAGTTCCTCCATTTTTCAAAAGTGGGATCACGTTCTGAATGTTCTACAGCTGACCACAGAAGGAAAATGTAATTTTGCTCATTGAATTTGCGTGAAGCAGTTAAGCTTTTGCAATGGATTTTTTTTTTTCATTCTGCGATGTTGAGTGAAGGGGTCGCAATTGTAGCAAACATGAAACGCAAGGAACAAATCAATTAAGCTTTAAAAAAATTCAAAGCGATTTTAAAAATTATTGTTATTATTTTCTGATATCCCTGCCAAGGAGGCTTTTGCGGGCTGGACAGCACAGGTCAGCAGGCCGGATATGGCCCGCGGGCCACAAGTTGCCGACCATTGGTCTAGACTAATCTTTTAAAGCCTGCCACATTTTAAGTGTGTAGCACAAACCTGAAATATGTGTTGCTAAGGACATAGCAAATGTGCATAGCTGAAAATTGTTGCTCAGCTTTATTCTCGAATTCCTCGAAATTAGGATCACCAATATGTGTGTCTTTAAAATGTTGTATCTTTGTCATTTTAAAAGATATTTAAATACATTTGGAGTCACTTGAAAGAGCAGAATGTGTAGAATCTCGTGGAATATATAACTAATTTTTGTTTAGGGGGCCATATGTGACTGATTTTGTGGGAGCAGGTCACATTTATAGTAACATTTTTTAGATTAAATGGCATTTGGGAATTGAAAGCAGACTGATTTCCCACATCTGAGGGAGGATTCACAGAACAGCCAGGCACTGTACTGGCACTTGGGGCCAACATCGAGTGAGGGGCTTTTGAGTGTGAGGCCGTGGATGGAGGAGAAGTCTTTTTGTAGGAAAGGATCCTACCTGCTGTTTTCAGACCGATGACCGGTAACCGACATAATTTCCCTGGACTGTAAACCAGCATTAGATAATATGTGGACAGCAGTGCTGTGGGTTGAGTGGTTTGTGTAACATACTGAAAGTCCAACTTGCTCTGAAATGTGCGCCGTCATGTTTCCGAGGTAATTAACACCAATAGGTTCATGGGAATACCACCGTCTAGATTAGAATAATTTTTTATTGTAAAGTGTTGATATTTTTGTATATATATATATATATATACGTATATATATATATATATATATAAAGGCTATCTCAAATGTCGTGTTTATAATGTAATGGAACTTACAACATTGAATCCAGTTATTTAAAAGAAGATTTAACAGCATGTGCTATGCTTGTGTTCTTATACTTAAATTGGTGACACGATAATATTTAAAATACATTTAAAAAAACATGTAAAATGTTTATGAATGTACAGGTCTGTGTTGTTCCTCATTCCTAGTGTCTTACAAGCCCCCATAGTCCACATTTTAGTGATGATGATTGTTTTACTGCTTTTCTCCCAAGCTGCAAACAGAGTCATCCATCACCATAACCACTAAAATTGTGGGCCTGCCAGAGCAGGTGTTCAGATAATGCAGATGCAGCTGTAACTCCCTTATTAAACACAAAACATGCTCTTTGATACAGAATTAGAATCAAATCTTCTCAGGAATTTCAAAACATATGCATCTAGTGAGAATATGATGCCTAAAGGTTTAAATCTAGATGGAAATACAAAGTATGTATTACCAAGTTTAACATAAATGTGAGAACAAATATAAAAATAAAGTTTTGTGCAAACATTATAATATATGTACCATGAATCTGATTATATTCTTGCAGCTTTAGAGGTTAAGCTTGCAAGCTCTTCACTGACAAAACCACAGCTAAATATATACCGATGCACAATGAAAACGCAACAGTCTAAGTTTTACATCAATAGCCCATTGGTCACGTACATAATGTTATTTACATTTTAAATAGTGAGCAGATAGGTTTGTTGACTGTTTGAGTAGTATTGTTCCTTGGGATAACAAAAGACTGAGCTCAAGTCATGTGATTTCATAAAAACGCCAGGTGCTCAATGTTTGGTATTTGAGTTGAATTAAAATTGCCAAAATGAGTTGATTAAGAATCTGTATAAATAGCCATTCGAAAAGACATGATTTTAATTAACACAAGAACAGCGAAAGATACGAACATGCCCCGCTTGAGTAATGAAGATTGCCTGGTTGCTATCGGCATGATTGAAGGTGGACTGTCTGTGAGAGAAGTTGTCCAGCGAATGAGATGTTCTGCTTCAACAATCAGCAGACTAGTCCAGAGAAACCAGGAAACTGGCTCTGTGAGGGACAGGCCACATCCTGGAAGGCAGAGGGTCATCACACCGGCCCAGGACCATCACATCCGACTGATCCATCTGCGCAATCATTTTCAGACTGCAGTGGCTACAGCACGAGAAATTCCAAGAAGAAATAACCCGCGCATCAGCAGAATGACTGTACCTCACCATCTGCATGAAAATGATTTGCATGCTCAGAGGCCATTCAGGGGTAACATGTTGACAGCTGATAGGCGAAATCGCTGTCTTCTGTGGGCCAGATAACATCTTAAATGGCGGCAGAGAGAGAGAGTGGTGGAGTGTTTTATTCACCGATGAATGCCGGTTTGCCCTTGACAGACCTGATGGAAGACAACGTTTGTGGAGACGTCGTGGTGAGCATTATGCTGACTGTTGTGTTGTTCAAGCCAACCGGTGGGGTGGTGGAAGTTGTGGGGAGGAATCTCCTTTAACACAAGAACGCCTTTGGTGCAGATTGAGGGAAACCTTACTGCTCAGCGATACATTGACAAAGTCCTTGAGGCAACAGTTTTTCCGTTCCTGCAAGCCAATCCGGAAGTGTCGATTTTCCAGCAGGACAATGCAAGACCACACAGTGCTGGGATTACAATTGCACGACTTCAAGAAAACAATTTTGAGGTCTTGCCGTGGCCAGGTTTTTCTCCTGACCTGAGTCCAATAGAACATCTGTGGGACCAAATCCCCAGTGCCATCCACAGGAGACAACTGCGACCAGCCTACATTCGCCAGCTGGCTGCAGCTGCACAGGAAAAGTGGCAGAATATCCCACAGCAGTCTATCCAGAGGCTGATCAGGTCTATGCGTCAAAACTGCCAGGATTGTGTTAATGCTCAGGAAGGTCATACCTGATACTAACTTTGTAATGTTTTCATTATGATCTGTATTTTTGTTTACATTTTCTGTGATTTTGTTTGATATCTATGTTTAAAATATTTGATTAAATCCATTAGACCGGGGTGCTGCGTTTCTTTTGTGCATCATTATATATATAAGCAGCAAGTTAGAAGTGCTTTTAACTGTAGACACAAAAAGATTCGATGCCATACTCACCTTTTAATGCAAAATGTTTGTACTTGCGATGCAAAATGCTGTTTCCTTATTTTTTTTATCATTTTGAAAGAATTATTAATGCCAAATAGTGCTGCACAAACCGATTATTCTGAATTGAGCTCTCCACAGAAATGAGGTGCTGACAATCAGGTATGGGTCATTGGTGTTGATTGCTCTAATTTTGCATTCAAAGTGAAACAAATGCAGCTGCAGCTGCTTAGATTTGCAATGACTGCTGCTTTTCTTAGATTCTGTGGAGAGCAGCAATTCTCACAAATCTAAGCAACTGTTTCTTCCATTGTGTCACCTGAAATGATCAATGACCTTCACCTATGGAAAGCTTGATCCGAATAATAAAATAATCGAGTCGTGCAGCACTACTGCCAAGGCAGAATGCAACTGTACATTTCATGTGCCTAGAAGCCTAATGTTAGCAAAATTACTTTACTTTAGGGTTTACTGAAGTCCCAAGTGTCCTTCTAAGGTCTAGTTTAATAGCACGGTTATATATTTCTAGTGGTTCAGTCTGTCTGACAATATTATGTATTGTAGTTAATTATATAGACTGATATGATGCTAAAAAATCTAAAATTTTTGTAAAGGGATATTTCATTTTTTATTCCAATGAAAATGTCCCTTTATTTTACAAAGATTAAATAAATTGTAAGCAAAAAGAGTCTGTGTCACTGCTTACCTTTTCACAGCACATTTCCGATTTCAGTAGCTTTGCTTTGGTGCCATGCTTTGCAATTTTTTATCCCTAAAACAGCAAACACCACTATTCATAGACATTACAAAAGAGCAGTGAATTACAATGATTTAAACAAAATCTTGAAACTACTATCAAAACTATGAGAAATGTAAACAGGGATAAAAAGCTATAGAATCCATAAGGGAGTTCATATTTAATCTTTACCAATTACAATGTTGGGAGTAATCAAAAATGAATAGCAGTGTGCAAATCAGAATACTCATATGTGAATTGTTGCAGCTATAGGTTTTAAAAAATGAAAATAAAATGGAGATACAGAATGGAGCTCAGGAAAGAACATCAATGCATTCAAGCTGCAATCAGGAATCCATTTGGGCTGTAGATCGGGATGAAATTAAGCTGCAGTGTGGGATGTGATGTGACATGGAGGTCAGGCAGGAGTAGAAGAGGCAGACAGAGAAGAATAGATGTGTGCTGCCACTGTAAATTGGCTGTCAGCTCCAACATCAGAATGGGTAAGGGCTGGAAATTAGGAATGAGTGAGATCAGAGAAGCATGGATCAAAGTCAACTGTGGGTCAGGATTAGATGTGAGCTGCAGGTAAAGAATGACTGTGTGCTGCGGAAGGCCTGGAATAGATGTGTGGTGTGCTCAGGAAAGAAAATGAGCTGCACAGGAATACAAGGTGCAGCAGGAAGATGTGGGCTATAGCCGGGTATCATCTCCAGGTAAGGAATTGCTTTTGGTTGCAGATATAGCTTTTTAGCTGCATCTCAGTAACAGCTGCATACCTGAGATAAAGATTGGATGTTCACTGCAGGTCAAGAAAAGTTTTCCAATGCAGATAGACAAGGATAGCTATAAGTCGTGGATGAAGAGATGGTGTTAAATGCTGGATTTTATTTAACAAGAATGACTGTAAACTGCAGTTAGGCAGGAATAATTAAAAAGAAGTTGGACACCAGGGTTAGCAAGTTGTAGGTTGACAATTGGTATGAGCCATATGACTGGATGTAAGTAAGGCAGAAATAGATAGGAGTTACAAACCAGTTGAGTTGAATGACTATAGGGTGCAGGCCAATTATAACTAGTGGCTGAAAAGCATAGGTCTTGAAAAGTACTAAAAAGAAGATCAGAAACCTGGAGGAGTTAAACCAGCACAACAACATACATTCTACCTTCAACAATGTTGTTCTTGCTCAACAGAAACATATTCAATTAACTTCTGAAAAAAAGGCGATTTCTGGGATGCTAGCAAACAGCTTACCAAAAGCCAAAAAAGACTTTCCACAGATAAATAGTTAAATGTGTTAAAAAACCCGTGGAAGTGCAAATGAATCGGAAAAAAAGATACATGTTTCCAGTTATGCTCGCTGCAGCACTGCAGGACCAAATGTAATTGAATCTAAAGAGGTCAGAAATACAAAATGCTGCAGGTCAGAAATGGATACTGTTTGTGACTTATGAATGGAATGTGCATAAGATGTAAAAGTGAATGTGAACTATGTAGTGTGCAAAGTATATTTCTATTTGGACTAGTTTAAATTGTAATAATAAAATACCTTGTTTTGAATTCAAGCCATGTAGAAGCCGACCTTTATCAAAATAATCAGACTAGACAACGTTTCTAGAGAATATAAAGGAACAGTTTTATTAGAAGTAAAACAAAATAAAGGAAAAATTAAAGGGTGCAACAACTAAACTAAAATAATACAGAAAGGAAGAATTAACTAAACAAAACAGTACAGAAAAGGAAACATAAACAACGACACAGAGATAAAGATAAAGACAAAGATAAAGACGCTGTTTGCGTCCAGACAACCTATCGAGAATGATCAGCTAAATTTGGATTCTAGCCTTAAACACAGAATGATATTTGCCTTATGAAACTCACATCAATTTTGTATATATCACATACAAACAAATACTAGTGTTCATTAACTCAAAGCATGAATTGAAAGCAATAATACTTTTCTTACATTCCGCTTAAAACAAAACATTAATTTTACTTTAAGGTCTGCTTATTCTTGAGTTCATAAGATGATTAAAACACTACTTATTGAATACTTAACGGACGTGCACTGCCTCATCCAGCTGATCCGTGTCTTCAACAATACAAGCACTCGAAGGCTCTCCTGCTGGCAAGGACAGGTCCAGGTTCCAGGGTCTGCCTTCTTCGCGTTTCGTTTCCATTTCAGGGTACGAAAGAAATGTCTTTGCAAAGAACAAGAGTCATTAACTATTTAGGTATTCCACTGAAACAGCAATTCCTCCACCAATATGTGCACTCTTCGTCTGGTTATGTCTGGGATATTCCATCGGAAACTCCGGCACTGCTAGCTCAATAAATTGAATATATTTAAATTTATGTCAACTTCAAATGTTCATCCAACTCTTTCTCCGGTGATCAGTCAGGGCTAAGTTAGAGATTTGATTACAAGTACTTTAGGATTTTAGACGTCTTACGGACTCCGACACCAAGGCAAACACTACAATTGTTATCTCATATTAGAGTGTCCGAAAACGGTATCTCTGTTCCAGCTGCTCGCAGGCTGGATGTCCAGATTGTCACAGTTCAAAGACTGGTTTGTGTATTAGAACCTTGGATTTTGTGCTGTTTGAGTGTCGTGCTCATACATTTGTAATGTTTTCTTTACCCCTGTGATTGGATAGTTTGATTTAAATTCAACACTTTTCCCAATATATCCAAGCATCTTGTTGGCCTTTTTTATAGCTTCCCCACATTGTCTAGATGAAGACATTTCTGAGTCAACATAAACTCCTAGGTCTTTTTCATAGATTCCTTCTTCAATTTCAGTATCTCCCATATGATATTTATAATGCACATTTTTATTGCCTGTGTGTACCTTACACTTTTCTCTATGAAATGTCATTTGCCATGTGTCTGCCCAGTTCTGAATGCTGTCTAGATCATTTTGAATGACCTTTGCTGCTGCAGCAGTGTTTGCCACTACTCCTATTTTTGTGTCGTCTGCAAATTTAACAAGTTTGCTTACTATACCAGAATCTAAATCATTAATGTAGATTAGGAATAGCGGAGGACCTAATACTGATCCCTGTGGTAACACCACTGGTTACCTCGCTCCATTTTGAGGTTTCTCCTCTAATCAGTACTTTCTGTTTTCTACATGTTAACCACTCCCTAATCCATGTGCATGCATTTCCTTGAATCCCTACTGCGTTCAGTTTGAGAATTAATCTTTTATGCAGGACTTTGTCAAAAGCTTTCTGGAAATCTAAATAAACCATGTTGTATGCTTTGCAATTATCCACTGTCAATGTTGCATCCTCAAAAAAATCAAGCAGGTTAGTTAGACGCGGTCTCCCTTTCCTAAAACCATGCTGACTGTCTCCCAGGCTACTGTTACCATATAGGTAATTTTCCATTTTGGATCTTATTATAGTTTCCATAAGTTTACATGTAATAGAAGTCAGGCTTATTGGTCTGTAGTTACCTAGTTCAGTTTTGTCTCCCTTTTTGTGGATCGGTATTACGTTTGCAATTCTCCAGTATGTCGGTACAACACCTGTGTCAAGAGACTGTTGCATGATCTTGGTTAGCGGTTTGTAAATAACTTCTTTCATTTCTTTGAGTATGTGGCGGAGTGTCCCGCCCCTATATATGTGTGCACTGTTTTTGTATTATTGTTTGCGGCGCGGATAAAAGCGCCGCGTATTTCTTATTGTTTTTGTATTTTTAAAAACCCCGTGAGGATGCGTGACTGATCAGCTAGTGATTTATTTAGCTAGCTGACAGTCACGCATCCTTATTAAACTCGTGCAGACGGTGACCATCTCCCGAGTTAATTCATTGATTAATTGTTGCTAATCAGGAGATGGTCACTGTATATAAACCTGCAGATCTCTACCCTCAGAGGATAGTGTTAGAGGCGAGACGGGTTTTGAGCGAGCGAGAGTAAACAACTGCTAAGTATTGTGCTTGGGTAAAACCAACACCCTTATTTGTTTATTTATATTTGTTTGGCCATGTGCCCTTTTGTTTTGTAGTGTTTTGTTGTTTGTTTAAATCTTTTGTTTTTGTTCTGTTATTTAATAAAAGCAGCTGAACGCCGTAGCGTTTCAGCTCTCACCCGTACTTCCTGAGTCTGTGTTTCTGGTCTGACGTCATCAGTGAAGGCATCCTGTTCACAGAGTACTATTGGGAGGATCTCATCTGGCCCAGGGGATTTGTTTATTTTAAGAGCTCCTAGTCCCTTTATCACTTCTGCCTCTGTTATGCTAAAGTTATTTAAAACTGGATAGGAACAGGTCGACATGTGGGGCATGTTGTCCGTATCCTCCTTTGTAAAAACTTGTGAAAAGTAATCATTTAATATATTTGCTATTTTTTTTCTTCGTCTATGATTTTGCCATTGTATCTCTTAGACATTTTCATTGTTTGTTCTCGTTCTGATGCAACCCCTTGTTCTCCATTGGTCCACTATTCAGCCCTCTGTCGGCTGGATTTATGTGATGGACTGGTTCTTGTCTTTGGTGTCAAAGCATCCAGAATTGTCTGGGTTGCGGCGCTGAAAGAGTCATTCAGGGATCGTGAAGATAAGCCATTTGTTCAGCAGTTAGTTTATGACTCTTTTTAAAAGCATTCTTTGTCAGTGGGGGAGTTTGTGACCAGAAACCAAGAAGACACAGAGAATGGTTTAAGATTCCCTTCTGTATATTTTAATTCTGTTACTTTCATACACAGAATGTTATTATGACCCACTCTGACGCTACAACTATAAACCAATAAGTAGGACAAAGAGACAGAAAACAGAATAGATATTAGAAGCTGGACATGGGGTAAAGTAATTGATGTATGCTGAGCCAGCTATAAGAGGTAGCTTTGGGCTTCCAGTTTAGAATTAATGAAATTATGAATAGATGGGACGTGCAGGTCAAAAATGTTTGTAGGACACAAGTCTGGCTGAATGAGAAATGGAAAGTAAAGCAACAGCAGATTTAGAAAAATGCTTGCTTTAGGTTAAGAATGAATCATAATATGAGTTTTAAAATTGAATAAACAAGACAGTGACCTGTGTAAACCTCTCTTGGCAAACCTACTATATTGCTAGTAACACAATAAAACAGTTTAATACTCCAGAAAGGAATTCAGAGCCTGTGATGGGAATTATTTCCTTTATGTCCCACCTGTACAAAACTGTCTTCCACTGTTTCTTTTGAACATGGCATAAAAAGGTATTCTTTAAATCTGTGAAATTTGTGATTGCAAGTGGTATTACTGTGCCTGTGATACTGCAATTCTACACACCTTAAAAAGTATATCCTTTCCACACCTGCATCACACATTTTCCCATTTTTTTGTCTGAATGTAGAACCTAGAGACAACTTCACTACAAAGACTCCTGTCTGTTGCTCTCAAGAGCCAGGCAGTCAATATGAGGTATGTGACATTCAGATGCAAAATGTATGTGTTCACTCGTGAAAGCAGATCTGGTACTGACGGCTATGTGATTGGGCTCGACAGCAACATTAGGGCCACGGTTTCCTGCGACTTGCTTCCAATATGCTTGTGGCAGCACAGGTACATATGTTTTGTTGGGTTTGTAAATACAATTAGTATAATTTGAAAATGAAGTTTGTGTTAGATGTGGCAGGGTTGAGAGGTTAGTTCCCTCCCTGTCTAAATGAAATGAATGTGCAGCATGTGGCCAGGTGTTGATTGCCAAATTGATTATCTTTTGTATCTGCTTTGTTTACCAGCGGAAAGCCTCATGATTGTGTAGATCCAGGGTGAGCGAACCAAATACGCTACCAGCACGGGTCAATTGCAGCGTACCAGTGATCAAGTAGACTAAAATGAGGACGAGAAAATCTTGCAAATCTGTAGTGACTTAATCCTGATTGCAGTGTATCAAGCAGATCATCCCGGTAATTGGTTTAACAGATCGTAACAAGTTAGACCAATAATGGGGACTAATCTACACCTATGGCCAAAAGTTTTGCATCATCCAATAGAATTAACACATTTTTCTTTATAATGTCGAATGTTATGTTAATATATTAAATTACATACCACTTTGTAGTTTTCCATATATTCAACAAAAAATTGACAAATTGAAAAATGTGACATTTCGAAATCTAACATAAAATACTGTACTGCTATTATGGCTTCCGGTAGACTTTTGCGATATCATTTTTACGTTTCTTTGATTACATGATGTTAAAGAAAATATCTAAATTGTGTTCATATCATTTTTTTTTTATTGTCTCAAAGCATATTAACTGAAATTGTATAGCGCTAAACTGAAAACAGTATCAAAGGTACATGATTAAGGGGAGCCCGAGTGTCCAGTGCCCAGAAGGGTGGAGCCCAAGCATCCAGCGCACAGAAGGGTGGAGCCCAAGCGTCCACAGCCCAAGAGGGGGAAGGTCGAGTGTCCACAGCCCAAGAAAGGGAAGCCCAAGTCTCCAGTGACCGAGGGAAAGCCGCACCAGTCTCCTGCCGCTGCTGCCTTCGCCTCCCGAGGGTCCGCTGCTGCTGCCGTCGCCGCCCGAAGATTGCTGCTGCCGTCACCTCCCGAGGGTCCGCTGCTGCGGTCACTGTCCGAGGGTCCGCTGCTGCCGTCGCCTCCCGATTTTGAAAACTATTTTGTAACCTATTTGATAGGTGTTACACACAGGGTGCATTTAAATCAACGTGGGTTTTATTTTGCAGGGAGATTCAGGTCACTCACGGTAATTTTTTCCTTCTAGCTCTCAGATCAGTTGACACGGGTTGAAATGTCATAAAAGAAAATAGCGGGTTATGGCAAAGATGCAGCTCTCCTTTAAAAAGGTAAAGTAAATGGTTCCGTATTTTGACATTTCTGTTGTGGGGGGGATCGGGCAGGTTTGGAGCGTTAAATTGTGTAAGTTTCAAACTAAAATCTTATTCAGGGATATATTTCCATTCAGTAATAAAAATACTATTAATTAAAATGCTCAAAACTATAGATTATGCACGTCCCTTATTAGTAGCTGCCAGGCTGTTTTTCATTCAACAGTTTCCTTCAGTTTTCTTGACAATATTTGTAGGATTTGGCTTTGGTATTTGGCTGAATCCCCAAAACTTGGATTCGGTACATCCCTACTTCTGTTAGACTGGGTCAACATGGCAGGTAAGCACCCAATACACTTTTCAAGACTATTGGCTAAACTTTTAAAAAACAGAGAGACATCAATTGCCTTATCATGTCTTAGATTAGCAAGCAGGGGAACTCCTTTGGCAGCATTTTGAGATTCCTTTGTGTGTAGCCCTGGGTTACTAGCCATGGACGTGAAGCCACATATCTGACAGGAGAGTAAAGATTGTGTTCTAGGGATTGTCATTTCTCTCTCTTGCAACTCTAAGGAGAATTCTGACAGTTCTTCAAGGGCATCGAACATTAATCCTAAATTGTGAACAAAACTTGTACTATTTCGACGTGGATCTTTTGAGGCTTCTGTGAAATGTTTGTATCGTGCATGGGTATTGCATCCAAACTGCCTTTACTGTCCTAAAACTGGAAGCAACCAACCTGGTACTCAAGACTTTGCCTACATTCAGGCACTGTATTAATAAAGCTTCACAGCATAATGCTAATTCACGTTTGTTTTTTGCAGAAGAATGATAGAGGGAGTAAAGCTTGTCAAAAAATATCTGAAAGTGATTCATTCCTGTCACTTCATCAACAGCGTCAGCAACACTTAATTCCAAACGATGATTCATGCAATGCCAAACTAAAACCTTTGGATAATCTTTCACAAGCCTGGCAGCTACACCTGATTTACTACCCAACATTACGGATGCTCCATCTGAGACAAAACAGATCAGGCACTCTTGGAGAATTTGTTCTGTGAAACCATGACGGGAAAGAGTTGAAAGCAATGCTTTCTGCATTAGTGGCAGCAAGTTCCAGTACATCAAGGAAGATAGTTACAGGTTCATCTGAATCACAGAGGCAAGCCCTAATGTAGATCATTAAAACATACTTTGTACTGACTGTAGACTAGACTCATCAATCAGAACTGCCGATTTGGATTCACTCTTTATAACACTTCCTGCAAGTGTTTTCCTCATTTCATTTGCAATATGATGAGAAATAGTTGCACATGACTGATCAGAATGTAAGGTGCGCCCCATGTGAAGGCCATTTAAAACTTGCAAATCAATGTCAGTAGGCAAGTCTGTAAATGGCCTCCCTGATTGTACAATCTTGTAAACGGTTCAAAACACTCTATCTGTATTTTGATACTGATCTTTTTTTCATTTTTGCAGCAAGTGTTTCAATTCTTTTTTCTTTGGCCTGTTGCATAATTCTGTCAGCTTCCTTGTGGGCCATAGAATTCCTGTTTAAAGATTTTCTTCCTCAAAGACATCTGCTCTCTCTCTTTGGTGTCCCCATGACAGCTAACTGCAACTCTTGCCCATTCATTAAACAGGTGAATGTGTTTACTGGAGCTTGTGCTCAATAACTGTAAATTTGCACAAACTGTACATCCTATCTTTTTTTCCAGCAGAAATCAGCCATGGGCTTATCTTTTTTTTTCTTCTAAAAACTGGCTTTGTGTCCAGCATTCTGGAAATTCCTGTGTATCCTGCAGTTTTATAACATCCTCAGCTGCTGTATTATCAGGTGATGAGGCAACATCGGAGTTAGGAATTAATTCTGACACTGTCTGTTTAGGTATGTTTGTCTGCGAAGACCTGGAACCTGGCACAGCTGGTATAAGCCCTGCTTCTGACTGTTTCTCTTCTGCCTCTGCATAACTGGAACCTGGCACAGCTGGTATAAGCCCTGCTTCTGACTGTGTCTCTTCTGTCTCTGCATAACTGGAACCTGGCACAGCTGGTATAAGCCCTATTTCTGACTGTGTCTCTTCTGTCTCTGCATAACTGGAACCTGGCACAGCTGGTATAAGCCCTATTTCTTACTGTCTCTTCTGCATAACTGGAACCTGGCACAGCTGGTATAAGCCCTATTTCTGACTGTGTCTCTTCTGCATAACTGGAACCTGGCACAGCTGGTATAAGCCCTATTTCTGACTGTGTCTCTTCTGCATAACTGGAACCTAGCACACCTGGTATAAGCCCTATTTCTGACTGTGTCTCTTCTGCCTCTGCATAACTGGAACCTGGCACAGCTGGTATAAGCCCTGCTTCTGACTGTGTCTCTTCTGCCACTGCATACATGATTAATACAAGTATTCGTGATTACAATGGCAAAAAAAATGGGAGGTGAGCAATCATTTGATGTGAAATATGTTATCTGATCATTTCTCTTTCATTGAAATTAGATGGTCAATATGAACAGTCTATGGGTTTTTAAAACTCAAAACTAGTATTAAACTTTAAACAAAGTAGAAAAGTAATCAAATTGCTGTTTTAGACTATAAAAATGGGTAATAAAATGTTATTTTTTAATGCAAACATACCTTAATGGGTAATAAAATGTTATTTTTAATGCAAACATTACAGAATTTTCCTGACACTCTGGGCTCAAAAGATTTGACACTATTTCTAAAGCATTTATTTTGTATTACAATATAAAAGAAAATAAGTGCAGTAAGTCACAGTGGATACAATTTATTTTATAGACGCTGTGTATGATTAACTTATTGTTTGACAGCTTATGTGGAGGTTTATAGCCTTCAGAAAAAAAAATGCTAACACCGAATTTTTGGAAAACGGTTTGAGTATAGAGCCCATTGTCACCAAGCCAAGGTGGGGCACACGCACACCGCACAGCTGCATTTTGACAATAGAATACACAAAAATTAATATTAATCCAAGGACAGAAACTTAAAACCACAATTTTTTTTTTTAATCTGTCATTGAATGGGAACTGCTGATAAGTGAGGTTTTTTTTACTTGGGGCCGTCTTCAAAGTCTATCGCTTATAAAATCCACATATTGTGCGATACTATGTGATGAGGTGTTTTTGCTTAACAGACGGCAACATGATGCGCCCTCCCATCAATTGCGGTGCATAAAAATATGTGTTGAAGTTAGGGCAAAGCTTATCATTGCAACTCCTTTTTATTTAGTTATTTATTATTATTTTTCAATCTATATAAACCAGATTGTCCACCTACAAAACTGGAATATGGATATTAATGCCCTCAGCTCAGTATTTAAAATATCACATTAAAAAATATTCTTATGGAATTACAGATTTAAAGGGTACATAAGGACCTTTTTATTTTATTGTGTTACATGTTCACATATGTGACTGAGATGGATTTACCAGTGAGCAGGAGGATGATGGGAAATGTAGTTGAGAGGTCAATGCGGGTACATGTGAAGCCATCTTGAGGCAGGGAATGCAATTTAAAAGTTTTAAAAAAGTGGTCAAAATATAAAAAAAATAAATTAAACCTCTGTGTTAGGGAGTTGCTGGAGCGGGACCTCCCTTCTTGTGAGAGCAGCTAAGCCACTGGATGGCAAACTTTAGTTTTTAGCTGTTTTAGCAACTTTGTTTTGTTTTTAATTTTTGTATTTAATTTTTATATGTCCTTCCGCACTGGGACTACATTGTTGGTACCCTTGTGGCACTCACCCACCTACTGCAACTCATCTTTCATATACAAGCATTTAACTTGTAAAAGCAAGGCAATATTGTTGTGCAGGGTGAGTCATACATTCAGCGTGGCACAGGTTTACATCCTATCTGTGCAAAATAATGGGGTACTGTAAATTAAATAAATAAATGTTCTTCATTTTGAGTATGATTGGTCCACAGTAAATATGGCCACCAAGATGGACAAAAATAAATGGGTAAAAGCTTCCATATTTTCAGCAATTCTTTCAATACTGTACTGTTAACTAAACTTTTTACTTAACTTTTCTAAAATACTATATGCAGGTTCAAAGTTTAAATACTAATGCAAGTGAAGGTGAAAAGGGTACTGAAGCAAGAATATTATGACTTCAAAAGTTTCTGGTTCCTTTTAAATAAAATTCAAAAAACATAAAGTGTTCAGACAGGAGGCATGGCATGTCACAGTCACTCAGACAAGACTTTTTACAGTGACTGCCTCACTCGCCTTTTAATTATTATAAGCCTAATAGAATAAAAGATCCTGTTTGTTATAATGAGAAACTGTCACCAGCTGCCAGGAACAAGGAGTTTTCTCATTTATAAAGAATAAATAAACAAAGGTGCAATAGCTCGGAAGTTGGACAAGTGTTAATTAAAATCTATATCTCACCTGACAACTTTAAAAAAAAAGTTATTTCTTGGTAGTCCTTTTTATCTAATGTTTGTCATTTACAACCAGGAATCAACCCATATAGCAGAGATTAGTAGTGTAATATATATTTTCAAACATTTCTATACCTCACCTGATTGCAAACTTCATGAATATAAACAAGACTGTTGTCAGTATAATAATGTTATAAAAGCTTAAAATGTCATTTTATTTGTTCAACCTTTCCCCAGCCCTTTTATGATATTTGCAATCATTAACCCCTTTGCAGCCGCCATTGGCTATGTTTGATTCCCCTAGTGGTCTTTGGGTAGCCACGATTGGCTATGTTTGATTCCCCTAGTGGTCTCTGGGTAGCCACGCTTGGCTATGTTCGATTCCCCTAGTGGTCTTTGGGTAACCACGATTGGCTATGTTCGATTCCCCTAGTGGTCTTTGGGTAGCCACGATTGGCTATGTTCGAATCCCATAGTAGTCTTTGGGTAGCCACGATTAGCTATGTTCGATTCCCCTGGTGGTCTTTGGGTAGCCACGATTGGCTATGTTCGATTTCACACTATGCCTCCTTCTTAGCTGTGCAGCTATGGCAATACATCACCAAACTGCACGACACATTGTAAAGACAGCCAAGGCTTTTGCCAACCAGCCACACTCGTCTACGTTTACCTACATATGTTGATTGACAGGCTGTTTGCTTTGAAGATGATGTCTTTGATAGGTACACATCTGCATGTATAAACATCCCATGTAATCTGTATTTTCTATCCGTACATTATTCTTTATCTTTTATTTGATATTCTGTAAACATAATAGTAAGTATATTCTACTGTGTTTTTTTTTTCATTATGTTAGTATGATAGTGAAATTGACAAAGTTTATTGTACGGGTATATGCATGTAGGGCACATATAGAATGTTCTGGAAAAAGTTAGACACAGAATTATTTATTCTTTGTACTTCTAAATCTGTATTATGGATATAATGTAATAATCAAATGTAGAAAGTAGGGAAATGGTGCTATTTTTCATATATTTATTTATGTATTTTTTCATTTAGATCTAATACAATAACTGGCATGGTATTTGAAGTCAGATGTATGACCAACCAACCCCAGATATTGTATATTCAATAGAACCAGCAGTGGTCCTGATGAATTTGGAGATGGAGCAGAGACGCGGGGACGAATTTCAAACTGGGGGTGTTGAAAATGAAAGGGAGGGGGAAGACACCTTAGGGCAATATTTAAATATAGACAACATCATCATTTCTTTGTGGATTTCACCATCAAAATATGTGCAGACCAAGCGAGTTTCATAAGGAATAAGACACAGCGGCACAAAGTGAAGAAATCAGAAGCATGAGTCTATATATTTAATGGAAGATTCAAAGCAACAAGACAACGTATTATCGCTGCAAATGGGATGTTACATAAATAAAATACTAAACACATAGCCTACTTTGTGTTGTCATTTAAAAATAGTAAATACAAACACAATACATTATAATCTTCGGTACTAAACTGCTTTCATTCTATTCGACAAGTGTAATAGGTCTATTCACAAACTGTCTATACTATTTTTCAATTATTATGTAGTCTATTCAAAAACGACAAGCATATAAGTGCTTGCAACAACTACAATATTATTATTGTTTATTTAGCAGAAGCCTTTATCCAAGGCGACTTACAGAGACTAGGGTGTATGAACTATGCATCAGCTGCAGAGTCACTGAGTCAACAACGTCTCACCCGAAAGACGGAGCACAAGGAGGTTAAGCGACTTGCTCAAGGTCACACAGTGAGTCAGTGGCTGAGCTGGGATTTGAACCAGGGACCGCCTGGTTACAAGCCCATTTCTTTAACCACTGGACCACACAGCCTCCACTGGACAACAAGCTTACATTTTGATTTAGAACATACTTTTAAAAACAGTACCGGAACAAGACAGGTGTGTCGTCAAATAAAACATCAACCTATCCTTAACTGTACATAACATAGTTAACTATAGGAAGTAAAGTATTCAAATAATCAAGCACATGCACATTATACATTGTGCTGGTCTCTACTGTAACACAGTTGCTAATCGGGACAGTTCTGCCTTCTATACCACAATCACTAGATTAGTTCTGTAGACGCATCGGGAAGCAACAATTTTAAAGGCTAGTAGGAAAGCAGTGCACTACTGGAGGTATGTGGTAGCAACTGTTACTTATTAATATAGGGTTGTTAGATTTGCATTTATGTTTTCTCTACCTGTCTTTAAAGCTGTAATTAGCATTGTTAAACCATGGGCTGGATTACATCGAGCTCAGATATTTTGTAGCTCTGCATTCCTTAATGAAACCGTGGCTTTCCTCTCACTGTAAGGAGGATGTAGTCGCTACACTACACACCGCTGACTTTGTAAAATAGGCCTACAGATATTCTGTCTGGATACACACGGATTGTTAAACTCAACAAATAGCACAAATGTAGAATTAGCAAAGATGCAAAACAAGTATTTTGGATCTCCCCCATTCCCTTGCGGTCAATTACAATACTTTCAAATCAATGTAACGATCAACAATGGTCAATGGGAAAACTATTTACTACTGTCATGGTTGTTATACAGCCATTAAAACAGACTTAAGCTTACCTTGTTAATCTGCCTTCATTAACGATGAACGTCGTTTCTTGAGTTCTTACCGAAAACATAAAATCTTACTTCTACTTGAAGCCATTACTAAAAAAAAAAAAATGTAATCACAAATTCCAAATACAGTACTAAGAGCCTACTAGTACTGGAAATGATCGTGCTTCCTGGGCTGTTGTAGTTACAAAAGGTCATAGTGAATAAAAATTAAAAAGAACATGACAGAAGATATCAGCACTAAAAATACAGAGTTAGAGTATGAATTCTTTGGTTTAATTAAATTACAATAAGTGGCAAACACAACATGGATTGGTCCTTACTACTAAAAAGAAACACAGGAAGGTTATGGTTTGTTTATTGAGAAATATATTGACATATGTTAAGTTAAATATCGTTTATTCTCGGTTGTTTTAAGTGTAGTTCTGAAAGTTACAGAGATTTATTTTTAATGTTTTGCCATCCGACATTATTACGCACAGTTATAGCGAAATTAGCTGCTAGGTCAGGACCCGTAAAGTAAGCGCTGTGTCTTGCATGACAGTCCTTGGTGCTGATACTATCAGTGATAGGTTGAAACAATGAACACCTACCCTCTCATAGTAATGCTTAGTGCTAATTGGTTGAAACACTAAATGCCAGCACAGACAAGGCAATACTAATTGGTTGAAACAGTTGTTTCATGAGTTTCTTGGAGGCAGTGCAAATGTTCATTCATAAACTAAAGTTAACAAGAAAAGTTGCCGGTACATCCGCACCGCCACCTCACCTCTCCCTTGGCATGTGGGGGGGTGCACCCGCAGCACCCCCACTTCCTGCGTCCCTGTGGACAAGTTGATAAGAGGTCTGCCACTGTTACACATATATATATTACACTCATAGTCATGATTCAGTCAGTCACTGAAAAAAAATAACCATTTTGCAATTTGAGCATTTACAAATTATCAATGAACGAAATGAAAGGTTATTTCAGTCTTTGAGCAAATAATTTTGACCAAATTGAGAAATGGAAAATATCAAACAATCAAAGAACAAGACAGCAAAATGAGACAAAAAAAGCGACGACTTCTTCAGTCTTTGAGTAAAGCGATATTATCAAATTGCGAAATGTGCTTTGAGCAAATGCTCAGTTTTCAAACAGATTTTAAAGATGCTGCTCAATCTGCAATTAGCAATTCATTGCAGGGTTAAAAATGGGCATCAAGTGAAATACAATTTTTTTTTATTGAATAACCATAAAATCAGTCAATTATAGTCAAAAGATAGACGTCATTGATTGATTATTTATGCATTTATTACTTATGCAGGAAGTTAACTAATTGAGACCGTTGCTTCACTTGCAAGGGGTTTGTGGTAAGGAATTTAGCATAGTGATCTCAAACATTAAACTTCAAGCAAGTCTGAAATAACATTTGTAATGTTCTCGCCTTGTTATTTAGAAAATACTTTTGAGGAAAAAATGAATACAATAAAAATGTATTGTTTTGTTCATATTATAAAACTACATCATACACAGTATTTAAACTGCAAAATCATATGTCAATCCAGGTTTGTCTAATCACTGTTTTTTAAGCGAAAGAAAGAAAGAAAAGTTCTTAAACGTTTAATATTCTCATAAATCATAGGAAGGGGTGAACTACCACTTTTTAGAAAACAGGTTTGGCGGACCCCGTTCAGCACCAGACAGTGCCACGCCTATGGAATAAAGACGGAGACTGCTTTTTGACAGCAAGAAACCCTTCTTAAAGGTTTTTATTTGAGATGATATTTTCAAAAGAAACCATATTGAGAGCTTCACTGGGCTACTGAGTCTCATTTAAAACACTGTTTTGATTGTTTAGATAATAACAGTCAGGTTAAATTAAAATAGTTCGATCAAATTAGATACATATAAAGAAACCATAATGAGAGCTCATTTAAAAAAAAAAATCACAATTTAGATTTAGAAACATACAAATCACTGTATTTGTTTTTGCAAGGCTTGCTGCAGTGGCATTTAGAATTGCACTGAAGGCCCTTACACACACAGAAGCACTTCTTTATTGGACAAAAATGAAGCCCTGCAAAGCCCCAGAATCAGCTTCTGCTGCTGTATGAAGAGCAAGTTTGTTTTCTTTGGGTAGTTCGTCCAAATTAGGATTAAACTATCAAACAACTGAAATTCAATTAGATTGTAAAGGTGCTCCAGAGATCCTCCAGCAGACCGAAGAAGCTGTCTTTTTTGTGTGTCGTTCTTTGCTTGTTTGGTATTTTACATTTCACAATTTCATTATATCGCTTTACTCAAAGATCGAAGAAGCTTTCTCTACTTTTACGTTTCATTCTTTGCTTGTTTGATATTTTCCATTTCGCAATTTGATCAAAATAACTTGCTCAAACACCGAAATAACCTTTAATTTCAGTCTTTGATAATTTATAAATGCTCAAATCGCGAAATGGTTATTTTTTTCTGTGATTGATACAGTGTATATATATATATATATATATATATACAGTACTGTGCAAAAGTTTTAGGCAGGTGTGAAAAAATGCTGTAAAGTAAGAATGCTTTCAAAAATAGACATGTTAATAGATTATATTTATCAATTAACTAAATGCAAAGTGAGTGAACAGAAGAAAAATCTAAATCAAATCCATATTTGGTGTGACAACCCTTTGCCTTCAAAACAGCATCAATTCTTCTAGGTACACTTGCACAAAGTCAGGGATTTTGTAGGCATATAGTCAGGTGTATGATTAAACAATTATACCAAACAGGTGCTAATGATCATCAATTCAATATGTAGGTTGAAACACAATCATTAACTGAAACAGAAACAGATGTGTAGGAGGAATAAAACTGGGTGAGGAACAGCCAAACTCAGCTATCAAGGTGAGGTTGCTGAAGACAGTTTACTGTCAAAAGTCATACACCATGGCAAGACTGAGCACAGCAACAAGACACAAGGTAGTTATACTGCATCAGCAAGGTCTCTCCCAGGCAGAAATTTCAAGGCAGACAGGGGTTTCCAGATGTGCTGTCCAAGGTCTTTTGAAGAAGCACAAAGAAACGGGCAACGTTGAGGACCGTAGACGCAATGGTCGGCCAAGGAACCTTACTGCAGCAGATGAAAGACACATCATGCTTACTTCCCTTCGCAATCGGAAGATGTCCAGCAGTGCCATCAGCTCAGAACTGGCAGAAAACAGTGGGACCCTGGTACACCCATCTACTGTCCGGAGAAGTCTGGTCAGAAGTGGCCTTCATGGAAGACTTGCGGCCAAAAAGCCATACCTCCGACGTGGAAACAAGGCCAAGCGACTCAACTATGCACGAAAACACAGGAACTGGGGTGCAGAAAAATGGCAGCAGGTGCTCTGGACTGATGAGTCAAAATTTGAAATATTTGGCTGTAGCAGAAGGCAGTTTGTTCGCCGAAGGGCTGGAGAGCGCATAACTAATGAGTGTCTGCAGGCAACAGTGAAGCATGGTGGAGGTTCCTTGCAAGTTTGGGGCTGCATTTCTGCAAATGGAGTTGGGGATTTGGTCAGAATTAATGGTCTCCTCAATGCTGAGAAGTACAGGCAGATACTTATCCATCATGCAATACCATCAGGGAGGCATCTGATTGGCCCCAAATTTATTCTGCAGCATGACAACGACCCCAAACATACAGCGAAAGTCATTAAGAACTACCTTCAGCGTAAAGAAGAACAAGGAGTCCTGGAAGTGATGGTATGGCCCCCACAGAGCCCTGATCTCAACATCATCGAGTCTGTCTGGGATTACATGAAAAGAGAGAAGCAACTGAGGCTGCCTAAATCCACAGAAGAACTGTGGTTAGTTCTCCAAGATGTTTGGGCCAACCTACCTGCCGAAGTTCCTTCAAAAACTGTGTGCAAGTGTACCTAGAAGAATTGATGCTTGATGCTGTTTTGAAGGCAAAGGGTGGTCACACCAAATATGGATTTGATTTAGATTTTCTTCTGTTTACTCACTTTGCATTTAGTTAATTGATAAATATAATCTATTAACATGTCTATTTTTGAAAGCATTCTTACTTTACAGCATTTTTTCACACCTGCCTAAAACTTTTGCACAGTACTGTATATATATATATATATATATATATATATATATATATATATATATATATATATATATATATATATATATATATATATATATATATATATATATATATATATATATATATATATATATATATATATATATATATATATTGTGTTGCACAGCAGGGAGGGGGTTAATATCCTCCCTGCCAAAAATGTGTGTTACTGTTAATTTAATTATTATTTCATTGTTAATTATCACCTGCACCTGGCTATCATTGTAAATTAGAGCCAGGTGCAGGGTATTAAAGGAGAGCAGCCAGTCTCTTTGAGGTGGCCGCTGTGCGAAGAAGCCCGATTGATGGTGTGTTCAATCATACTAAAAGGTACTGTGTGAAGCCTTTTATTAAATTACTGTCTGAATATGCCAGGTAAACGGCTTAGCCGTCCTGCGAGCTAGTCAGAGACCTGCATAAAAGTTTAGTTAGTGCTCGAAAAGAGGTTGGTGTTTGTTTTCATTTTTGTTTATTTTGCTTTATTAAAAATGCGCGCAAGTGCTAAAATCATAAATTTTGTGTCTGGGTCTGTGATTTCAAGGGCGAAAACGAACCTGAGCCGTGACTACCCAATCACACTTTACATACAGTAACAGAACGTTACAATACTACACTCAATCAACTAATACATCTCAGAAATAACCACTTACAACGATACAATGTCTGATCGTCATTTAATAATAAAAATAGAAAGCAAATATTTTTTCCTGATATTTTCGTGACAATATTTGAATGACATCTTGCAAACAAATTACAAAAATCCCATTGTAGCGCTATTAAAACAGCATGCTATTCTTTAAAATGTTATTAAAACTAGAAATGCTGACACTCGCTCGTACCGTCGTCTTTGTTTTCAGAAAATTACTGTGCAGCAACATTCAGGTTAACTAATGAAAGCACAATTATTGATCGCTTTATTTATGTTCTTATTTATGTTATTTATTTATGTTATCTTAAGTGCCTGATTAAGAATGTAGCACTAAATATGTATCAACATGTTTTAACTCTAATGTATTTAAATGTAAATGAAAAGTTTCTATCTTAAATACATGGCATGACAGTAAACAGAGGAAAAATAAACATAAGCATATGTCCAACGTACCATCTTTGATTTTTTACTGTTGCCACAGAGGTTTTTTTATGCCCAAATAAAAGATCTTTGACAGGCTCGGTTTCTTCAGCTAATTTTCTGTGCTTGAACACTTATTGGTGGCCACATTGCTAATTTTTCCAAAAAATACTAAGTTTATCATATGAAAAATAAAGAAAATATAAACATATGCTAAGTTTTTCATTTATTTCTATAATAAAACCAAACTGTTTCTCATTTAAAAACATACAGCAGCCCCTCCCAACTTCCCTGGCCTTTCTATAATAAACTGGAGGCAAAAATCGGATGGTTTGCAAGCTCAAAAAAAAAAAAGTTATTGCTTTTACAACAGGTCAAACTTAATAGGTTAATCAATCATATAACTTGATATAACTTAATACAATACCATAGCTAAAGTACATTGTTTACGTATTTAAGTTAAATAAATAAAAATAATTGTTAAAAAAACTACTTTCACTTTCCTGTTTCAATCACATGCTCTTAATTACAAACCCGCTTATTGTCACGTTTCATGCAGCCTGTGACAAGAGTATTTAGCTGCAGAACGAAGGCTCCCACAGCGTAGCTCTAACAGGGTAGCTCACACAGGGTAGCAAATACCCTAGCTTAAACCTCTTTCGTGAATAAAAAATAACTTGGAAGTAAATGTTAGTATTGCTACGTGAACGAATAAAATGCAAAATAGTGCACCTTATTCCTTAAGTGTCATCAAGAGACTATTATTAGAAATGTATTTACACATGGTTACACCCATAAAGAAATTGCAATACATTTTACAGTCATATATAGTATTAAAATGTGAGGGTGGGGGTTAATACACTACTTACGATATGCTTTTTTTCGTAATGGCTTCAGTGAGTCTTGCAATTTCTTTATGGGTATATCCACGCGTAAATACATTTCAAATAATAGAGTCCCCTAATGACACTTAAGGAATAAAGTGTGTTATTTTGCATTTTATTCGTTCACGTAGCAATACTAACATTTACTTATTTTTTATTCATGAAAGAGGTTTAAGCTAGGGTATTTGTATATGTTCAAATATATTAGGGTCAGAGCAAACAAATAAATACATAAAATACAACCCACGGCTAATAACTAATCCACACAATAATCATGTAGAAAAGTTTTTGTTTTCAGTTGATTGACATTCGCAGTAGCCAATGGAATCATAGGATATGCAAACTTAGAAACGTGATTGGCTGTACGCTAAGTCCCAGAAAAAATGCTGTCTGATGGTTGACGGAGAATTTCATTGACAGAGGTTTTCCGTGACTCAAAATTCGAGTGACGGCGGACACAAAATACAAATGATACCTGATACAAACAATGGCTGACAAAAAAAAAACATGAGGGATGACAGAAAAAATGATTGAGAAATGACGACTGATCGCCAAACTAAATGATCCATGACAAAGAAATTCCTGATAACTAACACTGAGACGTGAGAAATGACGATGTCCTAATATGGACACCGTACGGCTCGGCTCTGCAGTGGAAAAACAATCCAGGCTCTCCTTAACCACAACGTGAGGGCCTGGTACGGACCCAGTGCGGCTCGGTTGTACAGTGGAAAAGAGGCATTAGTGACTACAGGATATAATTAATTTCCAACGCAACAAACAACCAATAATCATCTCGGCTGATAAACTGACATTTTGTGCAGCCTGTCAAATGCTGCGTGAGCGGTCTTAACGGGATACAGTTCATTACAAAACACCAACGTCACCAAATGTTTCTTCTTTAACATAGTCAGTCTTATACAAATGAAACACAAAAAAAGCCCACCGAGTGCAACGCCTAATTGGTAGCTCTCATCAGTCAACAATTCATGTCTTTTTTATATAATGACACAAACTGTTTCGTTCCAGTTAATCATACAAAATGTATTTGGCCTGTAGTAAACTATATGCATGTGTTTAAATGTAAAGAACGACTAAATGTACAGTATTAAAACATCGCTGTTTAATTCACTGTTACTTTTTACTCTCCTCGTAACAGAAAATAGGATCACAACAAAGCAAAACGTTGATCACTGGCCAGTGTCTGGAAAGTGTGAAGGACCTGCATCTGTATCCCCTGATCCTGACTCACTTGCCAAATCTAAAGCATCACTTTGCTGAGCTTGTTTTTTATGTTAATCACACACCACTTGCCATTTTAGAAACAGTCACTCAAATTCTGACATGGTGGTAAATCGGTGCATGGTAAAACACGCTGTGTACATATTTCTAATATCTATCAACTATGTAATTTATGGTGAACAGACATGGATTTTTGCCTTCGAATTCATGTGCTGCAATGTTTGTTAGAATATTCAGTTTCTCTGCACTAAGGAAAATAATATTACTCCATACTGCTGTTTTCATCGCACTACTAAAGCCTTCTCTCGTTAACCAACCAATGAGCACGGACATTAAGCGAAATGGGCGGAGATTTGTGACGCATGACAAAATGAAATTGGCCAATCAGCTCCAAATTATGTTCCAAATTATGGCATGTTGCCAAAAAAAAAAAAAAAAAAAGCTTGGAATTGAGTGGTTCTGATTGGTGATGTTTCCAATTAGAAAATGTAATATCAAATAACATTTGTGTTGTATTATTGCTGTGTATATATAACGACAGAAAAGCACACTTGAAGTCTGTTCAAGCCTTCACTGAGCTCTGCTAGTCAACTTAAAAGCACCCTAATAGGAAAGGGTGCATGGGTTAGAAAAGCAGTTGGATCAAGTATATGCTGAACCAGTACAAAGAAAAACTGAATGCTGTAAACCACCAGATGGTGAGGACTCATGTGGCCAATGAAATGAAAGCTTACAACAAGTTGCAAGAAAAGAAGTACACTTGTTCGCATGTGTGCATTACTATGTGCATAGGGTGTTACTAATTTTTATGTTCATTCATACCTCCCATGAGGGTATCTAGGATCTGCACCTGGCAATACTGAATCCAGTATTCTTTTGCACATAAAGAACACGTGTCAGGTATCACTGGGTCCAATGTTGACTGTTTTGAGACTAAAACCAAATTACTCTTTTTATAACCAAGGTGAAATAAAAATAAGCACAATTCAACATGTCTGAGTCCCATTAATAACACCCAGACTCTAAATCATACAGTGGCTTTAATGTCTATCTGAAGAGTTAACATGCTGCCAAGCACGTCAAAACCTATATGAATGCAACATTATAAATTGCCAGCCATCTGCCTGGCCAGACACGACTATAAAAAAAAAAATATGTATGTTATCACCTTTCTCTACAAACCCTACACTGTAGGGTTTACAGGGCCTACAGCATTTGAAAAAGCTTACTTTATCAACATTTTCAAAAGGCTGTTGCCAGAAAAAGTGAAATATCACAGGTCCAGGAGCACATCATTAAAGTCAATGTGTGGATACAAATTAAGAAGGTAGTCACATACTTTAAAGTTGTAGTGCAAAGCAGTCAAGCAAAGCATTGCTACCTAGGTGTTAGCAGTGGGGGATGGCTTCTCAGTCTTTGTTCTCTTTTAAGAATGACACACTTGAGGTTAACCTCACGTTACTTCCTTTTTTCAGTTAACCTGTCACCTAACAATGTAGTGTAATTTGATATTGCACTGTATATATTTATAACCAGCATCTGTTTCTATACCCAATATTCATACATACTTTTTCAAAGATTAAATTATCTCTTTTCTCACAGTCAAGCCAAGGAATGTTGTCAAGCTACCGAACCCTGACCAGGTAAGCTATCTCCAAACAATTTTACTCCCTCACCTACTGCAGCTCAAAGACCAATGCAGTGCTCTCTGTGGGCTGTGAGCAATTTGGTACAAAAAGGTCTCCATGCTATAGTATTTTTTTTACTAGGGGAGCCATTGGCGACCACAAATTGAAAATGTGGTAATTTAAATAAGACTGATATACTTCTTGATGAAGGTGAAGCCTATTTCTCTTCCACGTAATTTTAAAGTATATTTTTATTTAAATTATTTAAAGTTTACATGGATATTTTATTTTTCGATATTAACGTAATGGTGTTAGTGTTTAGTGGTGGAATATTGGAAAGCATTTTCCTTAAAATATTGTAGCATGTCAGGTGTCACTAATCAGATTGATGAGGACAGCAAAAATGTTATAAATATATATACACACTAAAGAACTGTAAATTAACTGTTATTTTATTACCGTAAATTGTAACAAAAAATGCTTTATATTGCACTTACTGCATTGTACACCATATTGTACCACTGCTGCCTACCTTTGAGGCACACTGGGAAATTGATTTATTAGCTAAAATGACTGCAGTTTGTGGCTGATAGCTCTGGCCACTTAATTGCCTAGCCCGAGCCTTGTCATATGTTCTGTGAACCGCATTCAGATTATCCTGTGTAATATGTAGTAAGTGACCCTGGTCCAGGACGACAACATCTTCTGATCCCTAAAAGGGAGGGAAAATATTGCAGTCATCCACATATAAAGCTGCCTCTGTGTCTGGTACACAGCGATTGGCAATCTATTTTAAAAAAGCCTACAAATGAATCATTAACATAAAAACTAGCACATAATTTTCATTAAATTAAAGGGACTATTAGCCTTTTCTCTTCTTGATTGGAGATGTCAACTAAAGAAAGAATTTGAGACAAAGTACTATGCAACTGCATAGTTTGAGGGAGCACTTTCATTGGCCAACAACATTCTAGAAGGGGTAGATTAATCTCTAGGGGACCACCGGCTGCCACCTCATCAAATAAATTTAACACAACCCTCCACACTAATTAGAATTCTATGAATTTATAAAAAATAAACTACATTTAAAGTGATGCTTTCCTACTGATGTCCTCTACATTTGTAGACCGACACAGGACAGTGCTCGCTATATGGAAGGATGTGTTGTGTGGATTCTAATCAGAGCACCTTTTAAAATACTGGATTATAATATAAACATTTCTATATTGTGAAGGACTCATGTATAGTGTAAACATAATTGAATGAAGTTTGGTATTTCGACAGCCAAGACATAAATGGGAATGGGACTTCGTTCAAAATCATCAGTCCCTTGTGATCGATTCTAGCAGGCCACATTAAGAAATCTCTCTGCTTACAGTTGTATGTACTGTTTCACTATAACATCGTCTCAACTACGTAGTGCTCTAATGTTATTTGTATTGGTCCTGTATGACGGGGATGATGCACAAGAAAGATTGAAAATAAATGCTAACATTTTTCTTCTCAGTAGCAGCCAGAGTTCCTCCAGCACTGCATTAGTCGCGTCTTAATTCTTAAATAACCTGGAGTTCTCAGGAATTTGTTGATAGAAATTGTCTATTAGTTTAATAATCAAAACAGTGACATGTTTTAAATGTATGTATTATGTTTTAAAGAGTGTTTGTCAAATATACTGAAATAGCAGATAAACATACAAACCATATAAAAAATAAAAAATAAACATTAAGCATTACAATTTGTATTTATTTAAGAGAACGATAAGATCGGTGCAGTCCAAGCCTTTTCGGCCTAAAAGGAGTCGTCATCCTATGAGTGGTCAGAGGTCAGTCAAAGCCGGGCCAACCAATAGCATTTAATAACCTGGATATTAACACGCACAGTATAACATGATTTTTCTCTAACCTCAGTAAGGTACCTGCTCATGCTGTTTATTCTGTAGTCTAATATGTAGTTTAGCTTTAAAGCCTCCATCTTTTAAAATGTTCATTGCATTTCTAAGTAAGACTCCAATTTTTTTTCAACAGCAGCAGGTTTACTTTGTCACTGGAGTATCCATGATGGATTGTATAACACTTGGTAACTGACTTTTTTTTTTTTTTCTTGGCATAACACAACCATTTGTTTTAATTTTTCGTATGTGCATTTCCTCAGAGCGATCAATCTAAGCCTCATCTAATAAGTAAACCAATAGAAAACCTAATTGCATTTTCTTAAGGGGAAAATTAACCTGGCTTGTTCTCAGAAAATGAAATTGACCCAAAGAAAATCTTCTACTGACCTTCTAGTAAGACCAAGCATTTAACATGTTTAAAGAGTTTTAGTTTGAATCTAAAATTGTTGTGACCTTTTCCACACATGTAAACAAGACTAACAGTGACAGTTGGCACTTTTCTGCAGAGATTACTCACACGCTCCAAACGAAAGCCACAGCATGCTACTTAGCACTCCAGAAATGCAAGAACATATTACTCATCCTCCCACCAGGTACAGTCTTGTACTACGCCATGCATGGCAGTAATGAAGATAGATTAATGCTATTTATTAACTGACACTGACAAGAGAAGCTTGTCTTCCCTTCTGTATTTTATCATTAAAGTCTTGTTCTGCAGTACCATACAACCTGGGGCTAGTACCCTGTAAAACTGCACAGGCAAACTTAAATGCAAAAGGGCGAGGAATTTGTCAGCATGTTCCACTAAAAAGAGAAATATATCATCAGTCTTCTGACATTTCAATATTCTGTTAACCTTTTGGCTGCTAAATTTCCTTTCCTTTTCACTGTGACAGGATCACATCACGGCCAAAGCTATTAAATGGCAGGAAGCAGATCCAGAGGCAGAAGGTTGCAGTTTAAAGTGTTGTTGCACTTTTGGATAGGGCTTAATTGACCATCAATTAGTCAATCAAGCCCCAGCCACATTCCACACGTGGATTCTGGCAGGGATGGAATTAACCCCATTCCTGCCAAACTTAAATTCAAAGTAATGAAACTTTATTTAAACAATGCACAAGAAAAATACACTATTTATAAGCAAGGCTTCTGCCCTGCCACAGGCACAAACCAATGATAGATGCTACTTAAGGCTAGTGTACAATTAATTGCATCTTACTGCTAAGAGACACAATAGTCCAGGCTTAAAGCAATTTGCTATCTGATGACCAAACACGAGGATAATAAAAGTGTAAAGGATGAAAAAATATTTATTTCTGTGCTTTGCAAAGAGCTTTGTTATTTATTTATGTATTTATTGCAAAGGGCTGCATTTTTTAATTTGTAGTAGCTTCAGTATTTTTTTTATAATTTTGCTTATAAAACAACTAAACTATAAAGCACTATCATTTTATGAGTCAAATGGCAATAATTTGAAACGGTGAATAAATGGTGTCACATTAAAAAAATACTGAATGAAGATATCTCGAAATCCCTCATACTATATGCTTATGTTTTCCTGTTTGGTCAAAGACCCTGCCAGGACTACTTCCAGCAGACCTCAGTTGTTAATAAAGAATTGCTTGGTATAACCTTTAGTTATAGCAAAAAGTTGTGCAAGGTTACGTCACAAACTGGACACGCATGTGTATATTATAGCATATCCGATTTTAATGACAATTAACTTGTTTTGTCAATCTGGAAATATACCAGGGAACACACTTATTGTGACGTCTACATAATTTATATTCAATGATTCATTTATGTTTTATACATAAATTAATACATAGCCTTTTTTATTTCTTTTTCTTGATATTTATTTCTTTTTTTTTCACTATCCCATAAACACTACCATTTAATACTGTATGAAACGAAAATAAATATTCAACAGTTCTTGTTCAATTGTATATTAGTGAAGATTTTTGTACATAAAAAGATTGTCATGCTTTCATATATTTTTACTTTCAAATTTAAAAAATATTATAACGACCCAGACAATTGCTTTGTTTCAGTAATGTTGAGGACAACGAACATATCCACGTGATGTAAACAATCCAAGTGAGGGGCTGCAGTCACGTGACCCTAGCAGGGTACATACTGGCGGTCAAAACAACCATGGCGACTAATGCAAAAACGGTATCTTCCACAGCAAAATGTAATGTATTTGCAACCACAGAGCATACTTCTTACCTTCAGTCACAGGAATTAGAAATATGTCATTTATGATGTGCCAGATACTTGGAATTTGTGACCCCTACTGTGCACACCGGGTGAATGAGTACACTTTGACGTGATTTGACCACGTTTCTTTTTTTCCTTTTAAGAACACTTACTTACTGATACATGGTACCAATTAAGAAGAAAGTACTACTTCCTAAACATGAAAACTTTACAATGTACTAAATGAACAGATCAAGCTTATTATGATAGTTTGCAGCATCAGAGGAAAGCTTTCAATACAATTGGGATAATACATCATCATTATTTACAAAATCTTGTTCATCTCATTACTTGTTAAAAACTGTAACTTCACTGCTTTACTACTTGCAAATGTTGTGAAATGGAAGGACAAACTTTGTGGTGTGAAAGCTACGGCATCTGCATTGCAAGCTGGGTTTATATTGCAAACTTAAAAAAAAAAAAAGTATTTTATTTATGTGTAACAAACACATTTTTTATGTGAAAAAAATTGTTGATATGAATGACACTTTCATTGAACATACATAACTTTAACGTGCATATATGTACTGTATATTTCTTTTGTTTGTTTATTAAAAAAACATTAGCGTGTCAGCACGTTTGAAAATCCATTACAGTGTCCTGTGTCTGTTTTTAAAGGGGCAACGAACGTGAGTGAGTACAGTCGTATCACATATATGTATACATTATATATGTGTATATTATATATATATATATATATATATATATATATATATATATATATATATATATATATATATATATATATATGAAGGAAACACTTCCTAGATGTTGCCCTCGCCAAAGAGAAAAGACAACAACTCCGGCTAAATAAAAGTCTAAATCCCAAACGTGTCTCTCAATTATTCATACTTTATTCATTAAAACAAGGTAAAAACAGGTACACTGACGTGTTTCAACATTAATTATATTAATTCTGCAAATAGTCATTTCACATTTAAATATGAATCTGATCTAGATATGATACATGTTTTAAACTTAGAAATATCTAAAGGTAAGAACAGCACTTTACAAACTACTGTATTAAATAAACCAATGGATCGGAATTCGTTAACATCCCCGCTCACTGATGAGAAATATTCCAAAAGGTCTATTCTTACGAGTAAGAAGGAACTGTAGCACAGTCACAATTTGAAGTTAAATCTGAAGAAATGCACTCCGAATTTATTACCCGAGGAAATGACGGCCGTATTCTTAAAGAAACAATGTACAATTGTGATTGAGAGATACTTCTTAAAAACAAAGTTAAAAACACTAAAAGTGATCTATGCGTTTTACCTCTGAATTTAATTATTTTAGGGCTTATGATTTTCAGTTTTAACCAATAAAACACGATAAAACACCCCGATACAAAAAAAATTAAATCGGTGGATAGCCAATAAACACCGGAAAACACTGGAAAAACTGTGGAAATGGTTAATCAATTCACGTTGCTTTACCCTATTCCCATTAAAAAAATAAAACACACTACAAAAATAATAATAAATACATTTCCCAGTGCTGCTGGGCAATGTCCTGCCTTCCTGACTTGCAACTATCATTGATTCGTTCTCAATACTTTAAACCCGCCCCAACTATTGAATGACTGCACATTCCTACATTTCTACTGGAGACTCCGCTTGTGAGATTTAAAACGAGATTACAATCAGGGTGGAGGCTTGTTAGCAAGATTTCAAGCTGTATTACAGTTAAGATACGGAGGATTTAAAACAGAATTGTGGCGAAATGTACAAAAACGCCTACACACAAAAACCCCAGAAGAATGTGCCCGTGCCCGTGACCATAGGGATTTCATTGTGGAATACAGCAAAGGAAAGAAGGTACAACTTAAGCGTGCAAGTACTGCCAGGTTACTACTATACATATTTTGACAGACGCTCAAGCATTTTGGAAAGTAACCAAAAACACTAATTTCATACAGTATAGGAGGCTGTGTGGTCCAGTGGTTAAAGAAAAGGGCTTGTAACTAGGAGGTCCCCGGTTCAAATCCCACCTCAGCCACTGACTCATTGTGTGACCCTGAGCAAGTCACTTAACCTCCTTGTGCTCCGTCTTTCAGGTGAGATGTATTTGTAAGTGACTCTGCAGCTGATGCATAGTTCACACACCCTAGTCTCTGTAAGTTGTCTTGGATAAAGACGTCTGCTAAATAAACAAAGTATATCAAAAATGAAAGCCCCGAAAAAAAACATTTTCAGTACAAAACGTGACACACTGTCAAAATGAAAACATTACAAAGTTAGTAGCGGGTATGACCTCCCTGAGCATTAGCACAATCCTGGCAGCGTTGACGCATAGACTTGATCAGCCTCTGGATAGACTGCTGTGGGATGTTATGCCACTCTTCCTGTGCAGCTGCAGCCCGCTGGCGAAAGTTGGCTGGTCGCGGTTGTCTTTACGCGATTACGCAGATGGATCAGTCGGATGTGACGGTCCTGGGCCAGTGTGGTGACCCTCTGCCTTCCAGGACGTGGCCTGTCTCTCACAGAGCCGGTTTCCTGGTTTCTCTGGACTAGTCTGCTGATTGTTGAAGCAGAACATCTTATTCTCTGGGCAACTTCTCTCACAGACAGGCCGCCTTCAATCATGCCGATAGCAACCAGACGATCTTCATTACTCAAGTGGGGTATGGTCATAATCACGTCTTTTCGAATGGCTATTTATACAGATTCTTAATCAACTCATTTTGGCAATTTTATGAAATCACATGACTTGAGCTTAGTACTTTGTTATCCCAAGGAACAATACTACTCAAACAATCAACAAACCGATTTGCTCACTATTTAAAATCTAATTAACATTATGTATGTGTCCAATGAGCTATTGATGTAAAACAGACTGTTGCGTTTTCATTGTGCATCTATATATTGTAATAAGGTGTGTGGAATGGTGTTGGAAAGTAGATATATCAGCTTGAGAATGAAGAGGGCACTGTTCCCAGAATGCTCCTGATCTTAAAACTATTTTAAAAGAAAGGATTATGTGCAGAATGTCCACTATGGGGTCGAGAGCCACTTCTCTCTCTCAAATGCTTAACTAGCTGATTAGTAGGAGCAGCTGAAGTCAAGCTGTCTCCAATTAAGTTAATCAGGCAGAGATATAAGCTGTCTCTTTGTCAGTGCTCGGTGATCGTGAGTCTGGAAGACTAAGGGCAAGTAAAATTTACATGGTCTGTGAAAAGGGGGAAATCCCTTACTAAAGAAAATAACCCTGTGTTTGGTTACGGTTTGATAATTGATTTGTTTGCGGCTTATCCGTTCTAACCGTAGTTTAGGGAAGCCTGTGTTTAGTTAGTGCTCTGTGCAGAGCTAGGCCTTTTCTTTTGTGCCCTGTGAGGTGCCGTGTTTTTTTTTGTTTATTCCAAACCTATAAATAATAAACTCTAAGTCCTGTTTTTGAAGACCACTTTCAGCCTCCAAGTACTTTTATTCTGATTCCAGCCTACTCTTCCAGCCACTGTGTTACAATATACATGTATAGGTTGAACAATTGTGCTATTCCTGTAATGTGTGTGTGTGTGTTATAAGTGAAAAAAGAAGTGATATCTGAAACCAAAAATTCCCAATTGTTTCTACTAACTTGGCTTGTGTTTTTCATGGCACAATAAAAGCTGATCGAACCTGCATGAAAAACACAAGCCAAGTTAGTAGAAACAATTGGGGGCAACCTTGACCCCCACCGCTTTTACATATTTGCTTGGTGCTGACCAAGGTTGTCCCAATGGTTTCTTGAAACTTGGCTTGTGTTTTTGATAGCTCCACTTTAAATGGCTGGGCACTTTTGATAACTTGGCATTTTTTCACATTTCCAATGTGTTTTTGTTTCAGATGATATACTCTTGTTGATGAGTTAATGATTTGATATGTTGAACATAAAATCTTGCTCTTGTGTGTGCATATGACAACATGATCAATTAAATTAACCTTTTTTTTTTTTTAGCTGACAATGTCTTAGTAGTTTATATACATTCAATTCACCAATATTGGAATAGACAAATAGTAAATGCAATGTTTCTTTCAATTCCTTCCAGCTAGTCTGAGTACAGTACTGGAGGTGCTATTCCACTCCAGCTTTAACAGGCAAAATGATATATAATTAACTACTTCCGGGTCTGGATGGAGGTTTAATTGATTACATTAAACAATTTAGAACAGGGTTTGAACAAAGACCAGGAGTAGATGGAACACCCCTGAGCTAGACAAGTAATTCCACATAACATTGGGAGGTACAATTTAATGCTGAACAGACAGCAAGGATACTTTGACGTTGTCTTTTTACAAAACTTAACGCAACATTAATATCTTCATTAACAGCATTTATATCTTCATTAAAATAGCATTAATATATTCATTAACATAGCATTAATATCTTCATAAACAGCATTACTATATTCATTAACATAGCATTAATACATTCATTAACAGCATTAATATCTTCATTAACAGCATTAATATCTTCTCTGTGGTTGAGTGTAGAAACAATACACTGCTGAAGCATTCACTCCACAATGTCTCATAGCTGTGCAGTAGGCATTGCTTTTGTTTCTGCTGTCAAATTTCTTCAGGCTTCAGTATTTTCACCCTTGAATATACATTGGCTTATTTGTGGATCTACCACAGGTGCTGTATTGCTGTCTACAAGTCTTAACCATCTAGGGGAATGAAGATTGCAAGAGGGCAAAAGATTACTTGCTAAGAAAAAAAAGCAAAAGTGGGTGGTTTGATAACAAGTGTAAATAAATATGAGTGCCTACAAAACAACTGTACATTGTTATTCTGTATGTCAATGTCCTGAGAATCTTATTAAAATACAGTCCAAATGCCTGATAAACAAGAAGATACTTGACCAGAAACTATATATATATATATATATATATATATATATATATATATATATATATATATATATATATATATATATATATATTTAAAAGATCAAAATATGTACTGGCATTTGCTATTCATCTTTTTTATGTTCTTTAGACTAGCTATTGTTATTCTACAATGTAAAAGCGATCTCGCCACAACAATAATGGGGCTAGCATACTTCAATATGCTTTTTAATATGTAAATATCTGGACGATATACTTCAATTAATAAATAAAAAAGTGGGTCAGATTTGTTGAAATTGTAACTTTAGTTCCCTACCAAAAGTAAAGCATACTTATGTTATATCTAGCCTCCAATTTTACAGCACCCTAATTTTGAAGAATTGTTTGATTTGATGCAAAAAGAACCTGGAAAGCCTCACAATTTTCATAGCTTCACATAACACACATGCCATATTCTTTTTAGATTGAATCTACCCCTAAGTAAATACAAAAATAAAACACATTATCCACATAAACAGACCAGTATAGTGTAAAAGACTGATCTTTAACAAGTTGGGTATCATTGCTTAATTAAAAACAGTACTGAATACATCAGAAGAATATTGAAAGTATTAACATCCCCAAAACAAGACAAATTACTGTCCTCGTACTGATATCTACAGGTTTAGATTCTTACTGTCTCTTCAGTGCCTCCCCCAATTTAAAACATAGCAGACAGTCTGGAAATGCAAACCAGATCATGCTTCACTGTACAACTTCTGAATTGCAATGCTAAATTTAATCTTAACCAAAATAAACTATTTTAGAATCTTGAATGTAAATCATATTACTATATATATACTGTATATAAATTGATGTACATGTCATTTCATTTCAGGAATGTGTTGCAGCTGTAGAAACAGAAGTAATGAATAATGTATTTACTCCACCTGTATGCTAGTTTTAATTCACCCATATCATGAACTTGAAGCTATTATTTCTACAGTTAATGTAAGGACAATAAGACTAATTAGAGCTATTATGCCTTCACACTGAGAGGCAAACACCAGAAATGTAGTTTATTATTGCTATACTTAGTACCTTAATTAGCTATTATAAGCTATATTTCTGTGAAGTCATGTTATTTAGCAAATAAATGTTATGCAAGTACTTGCAGCAGAGTGAAAAATTCAATGTACCTAGATTTTTTTCTTTTCTTTCTATACACTATGTCTGAGAGTGGTGCATGGATTACATAAATGCAGCTACAGCATTTATGCTACCAATTATTTTATATGCAAGTAGCACCCAAGAAAAAAACAACACAGACATGCTTCATTGTTTCTGTGCATCTTTAGACCAATCTTTAGAAAGTGAACGCATTAAGCATAGTGGATATTATTCTTAAATGGATCTCACTGGGGCCTCCAATTATGTAAGGGAGATACATTTAGCTATATTTTACATTGTAGTTATAAAGGAATTTAACAGTTGGTATTCATTACAGTACATAAATCCTTCATGATGTCATCCTCTGAAAATAACAACAGATTTACAGGCTCTAACAAATCACAGACTGTTAATTCCCCTTTGATTCAAGTTCCGTCCTGAGGTTGATTAACTATATATAAGCAAGCTTGCAATTGAGACTATTCAGGTAAACAGTAATGATTTATCCGTACAACATGACAAAACAAACAACAGCAGCATTTGAGTAATTAGTCAAAGCAACTTCTGTAGAATTAAATATGAGATTTTCTCTAAATCACTTAGCTTAACACTGTAAGTTGCACGCAATTACAACAGAAACTCCTCTTGTTCCCCATAAACAAAAAAAACAGTAGAGTTCTAAACCCAGAGTGTGCGTGTCTGTCTACGTCCCCTGCGTAGTGTTTCTACATGTATAGTTTACATGTGTGAGACTGCATTCATTATGGGAAAAGCATGAAAAGCACATGAACTATTATTCTTCAGGTTCAGGTCAGATCCAAGTCTATTATTATGTGTTTTACCTCTAATAATAAGTAGCTGAGGGAATTGAGTGATCTGACTACTGTGCATGTATATTAAAATGTATCTTCATAGTTTATTATTTCACAAGAAGCACTAGATGGAATTATAGCGTTATAGTAGCCTTGCGTAAACGTTTGTCGATTTAAAAAGAATACAAAATGTACTTTCAATGCTAATAACATATGCCATGATAATTAATAAAAAAATAACCCTTTAGCCTTTTCAGTATAAATTTAACAACTTGGGTGTCTGCGAAGTTTGGAATTATGGGATGTGCTTCCCATTACTTCACACATGAATCAATAAAAATCAATAAAGAATGTACTTTAACACTTTTATGGATGATACTAAAATTGGTAAATTAAAAGCACATTCTCACTTATACATAAAAATGTCACCAAAAATACTATATGCCTTTAGTACTTCATTGTCATTATACATTTTTATTAGTTAATGTGCATTACATTTTTTTAAAAATTACATCAGTAACACATGTAGATATTAAATTCAACCATTTTTAATAAAAAAATGTTTTGTATTAGTTACAATTGATACCTTACCAAAATTGCCTTGTGCTATTGTTGTTATACCACATAGCTGCAAGTTTATAAAAAATAATTACAATATAGTTTCACATTTAATGACCTTTTTCAAAATTACAGTTTCAGAATAGGGAAGAAAATACTGATTAGACTTTTATTTAAGTTTGTTATGTGGATAATGATGTACATATTGATGTATATGCTTTGGGGCTGAAGACGTATATATAATAAGCAATATCAGTTGATACGTTGCTTGTATTTTCCAGATTGATTTTAAAATGTTTAACCACCATTTCAGACAGTACATCTAATTTTTCCAGAAATTTGATTTTTGTTTCTTCTTAAAAAAAAAAAAAAAAATCTGCAGTCAAAAAAATACATTAACTTTGATTCATGTACTCAAACAAATTCAAGATCCGGTTCTGGTGTACATTTTAATTGTAAACTGAGCATGGTCTAGAACCAAATGACCTGCAGGCAGCCGCAGAACAGGCCACTTACACCACCCCCCCCCGCCATAAAAATGAGCTCTACAAATGTGTTGGTGTGTGGTGCATGGTATAGCGAACACATACTGAACAATTTCAATGTATTTCGACCTATCATTCATATCATAGTCCAGGGCACACGTCACATTTTAATAACCTATGTATTCTGCTGCTGTATTCTTGCTGCGCGTACATTAAGTTGTGCCATGTGCACCCTGGACCATATCAGCTTTAATTGCATTCCCGGCAGCAATGCTGCATCAATAATCTTTACCTGCATATACGACCCAGTGTATCGATATCTGTTCCATGATGGGAAAAAAACAGCAGTGTGGAATGGTGGTGGGCAATTCACGAACACAGAGGAGACAAAAACTGTATTTGAAACGCCACTGAGGCGCACTGATTTATTTTAGCCCACAGGGGGCGCTGTTGTCTGTGGCCTGAATACCGGCAACAGTAATCAGGGCCACAAGGTTACCAACACAGGTACAGTCAGGTTAATGCTACTTTTTAATTTGTTTTAATGTTATTGTTTCTGTGTATGAGGATTCCAATACCATAGCGAGGCATAAATGTAACGCAATGAAGCATTTAAAATACAACACAGGAAACATTATGTGTACAGTGTACAGTTCGTTGTGTTTCCCCGTCGCTACTATATATGAAGATCATCTGGGGAATCCCCCATGACAGCCCCCTTGCGGCAATATTACAATGAAGTTCCGCTCTCGCGCCGCCTTTGATACTGCCCTGCCAAGGAGGCCTAGAAACTGGGCTGTCATCTGTAAGAGCAGAACATCCCATAAACTCAGCTGAATTTGGAACAGCAGAGCATATCTGAAAACCAGTGTGTCCCAGAATTTGGGTCTATATGTAAAACTGTGATTACTTTAGTGCTAAACTAATGTATCCTGTAACAAAACTGTAATCGTGGGGAGGATATATATTTGCAATTAAAATAAATCCTGCAAACAATTATAGATATATGCTATTTGAAAGAAAAAGTAAATCACCACATAATTTGTGCACAACGTGATCATTTATATAAAGTAATAGTCACCCATAGTTTGTTATATCAGTACTGTGTGGTCTTGCATTGTCCTGCAGGAACAGAAAATCTGTTGCCTCAAGAACTTCGTCAGTGTATCGCTGAGCAGTAAGGTTGCCCTCAATCTGCACCAAAGGCGTTCTTGTGTTAAAGGAGATTCCTCCCCACAACATCACACTTCCACCGCCCCACCGGTTGGCTTGAACAATGCAACAGTCAGCATAATGGTCCTGGGTGGTGATCCTCTGCCTTCCACAACGTGGCCTGTCCCTCACAGAGCCGGTTTCCTGGTTTGTATGGGCTAGTCTGCTGATTGTTGAAGCAGAACATCTCATTCGCTGGACAACTTCTGTCACACATGGGCCACCTACAATCATGCTGATTTTAACCAGGCAGTCTTCATTATTCAGGTGGGGCATGGTCGTATCTTTCGCTGTTCTTGCGTGTATATATACAGTATATATTTACATATATATACATATGTATACACATATGTATATATATATATATATACATATGTATACATATATATATATATATATATATATATATATATATATATATATATATATATATATATATATATATATATATATATATTACACACACACTCACAGTGCCTACAGAAAGTCTACACCCCTTTCAAAATTGTCACCTTTTGTTGCCTTATAGCCTGGAATTAAAATGCATTAAAAGAGTTTTTTTTTTCATTTATCTACACATTGTACCCCACAACTTCCAAGTGAAAAAAATATTCTAGAAATTTGAAAAAAAATAAATTAAAAATAAAAACTGAAATAGCTTGGTTGGATAAGTGTCCACCCACCTTGTAATAGCAATACTAAATTACCTCAGGTGTAACCAATCACCTTCAAAATCACACACCAAGTTAAGCGGTCTCCACCTGTGTTAAATTGTAGTGATTCACATGATTTCAGGATAAATTCAGCAGTTCCTGTAGTTTCCCTCTGCTGGGTAGTGCATTTCAAAGCAAAGACTCAACCATGAGCACCAAGGAGCTTTCAAAAGAACTCCGGGACAAAGTTGTTGAAAGGCACAGATCAGGGGATGTGTATAAAAAATATCAAAGGCCTTGAATATCCCTTGGAGCATGGTCAAGACAATTATTAAGAAGTGGAAGGTGTATGGCAGCTGTAATTGCTGCCAAAGGTGCTTCCACCAAGTATTAACTCAGAGGAGTGGAGACTTATCCAATTATGATCTTTCAGTTTTGTATTTGTAATATATAATTTTTTTCTCAATAAAAACTTTTTCCCCTTAACAGTGTGGAGTATGGTGTGTAGATAAGTGGAAAAAATCCTCATTTAAATGCATGAAACTCTGAGGCACTGACACCACAAAATGTGAAAAAAGTTCAAAATGTGAAAAAAGTATATATATATATATATATATATATATACACATATACACACACACATCTTCTTGTTCCTGTAACTAGCTACCAAATATTTATTTTAACAGGTTGAATACACCTGAAATAAAAGCATGCATTCAGAGTGTTTAATGTAATACCTTTACATTTTAAATAGTCTGCTGCTTAGCTTTCCAGTGTTTGACAAATGAAGGCCTGTCAGGTAGTATGTGTCTATTTCATTTAGTTAACTGCAAAACAGCAGTGGACCATTCACATTTACCAGGATAGGGAGCGACCCTTTCAAGAATGTGTCTATAGGAATCTTTAAAATACAGTACAAATAAATATGTTTCCGTTATTAAGTTTATTTTAATGCAGTTTGTATGTGTAGTATAATGACGTCCGTGTGGTTTTTTCGAAAAATAAGTATCGAAACTGAGTGCGCCACAGACACGACGCCACGGCTAAGTCTGGAAATGCCATTGCTGCTTGTCTTAAAAACAGTTATACAATAAAATCCACTTAAAAAAGTACGCTTTTTTGTGCCGAATGTAATCTAGGTGAATTGTACAATCCAAAGAATTATATTTTGCCAGATTTATACAATATTTTGAGACATTATTATTACGATTAATACGAAGTTTCATTGTCTTTTATGATATGTAGTGACTTTAGAGCTCTGTAAACGTAAAACTATACAAATATGTTAAGGCAAATGTGTAGTAGACAAAACGTTGCATTAAAATATATTTGTTTTGCAATTGATGGTTACTGGGATAATCTTACATCGATTGCAGAACTGCTGCATTCTTGATTCGCACACATTGTCCTTCTCATAGGGGCAGAACCCATTCACCCACCCTACCAAAGGTTTGTACCTACGGTCCCCAGCTGCTCATATGTTGTGAAAGGAGTGATGTGCAGTTTGCAAAGGATTTGTTCTTTTTATCAAATTATCATGGGGAATTTTAGAAATTGTACAGGAGTTCTGTATTGAACTGATTCCTTTTATACACGAGTACATCAGTTTCAATTTGATTTACTAGCCCAACAACTCATGAAACTGAATCAGAAATTACACACAAGCCAAGTCAATTAGAACTGATCGCCTCAATGCAATAATTATCACTATATTAAATACTTTAGTTTGGATGTTATGTATTCGGTACCAGCATGTTTTGGCAGTAGGTGATAAGCAGTGTGTAAAATATCATGTAGCCTATATACTCTAATGTAAAAGAAAAAGTACAAGTTGTGTCTACTACTTATGTAAATATAGAAAATATACAAAACAACCCTTCATTAATTAAAGATACCTTAAAAGTGTGCTCCTAGAGACTGGTAATCCTAATTTAAGTTTAATGTATTCCACTTATTTGAAACTAAGGTGAAAATGAATGGAATGAAAGGATGAGAGTTGTGAGGGGAAGAATTAAGGGAACATGCATGAAAAATAAGGGATAATTAAGGGGGACACACTTACTTTTACCTTAATTAATATTAAGATCAGTTAACAAATTAATAATAAATGTTATGTCATTTTAAGGACAACATTAAGTTGTATTTTTTTTTATTATACAAGCAGTACAACTGAAAAATACTGTAAGTGGAGTGAGGCATTATGTGCCTGATGTGGCCTGCGGCTGAATTATACACACTTTTTTTTGCTATGGTCAACTAAGCCCACATAATGGGAATTACATTCCTTCCTATCCTAAGTATCTAGGACATCAATTGTTCCCACTGGTGTTTTTTTTTTCTCTTCATTTTCTTCCAGGAGTTAGACTGACAGAAATCATGTGCAAATTCAAGGTAAACATATTTAAGGTGCATTGTCGAATTGAACATCATCATTATACAGGTCACACCATAACTGGGCATGTAATATTTTTTCTGAACACGACTGCTTCCAAAAAACACACATTCCATTATTCAACCGGGAAACAATCTTAGATTTGCCTAGCAGAACTCCAATCTGCAACAAGTCTTTAAATCCGCATTAAATATAGAAATCGGTCTGTATATCAAAGATCAGTGATCATATATAAGTGTGGTTTTATAGTTTCTATGAAAGGAGCTACTAGGAACATTATAGGCAATTAAATCCAATAATGAGGTCAAGAGTTCATAAAGTGATATTGCTCTATTGGTTTTTTGGTGTCTCCGCTTGTGAAGCTTGAGTAGAATTGAGCATTAAAAACAAGTTAGATTGATTGCCACACTACATGCTATTTGACATTTTTGATAACACTTACTGACGCCAACGACCCATTTTGCTTTAGCCTTAGAGTGAGCAGCCAACTTGCTCTTTTGCCCTCCTCATGACATCCTTCCCTTTTTTTCTGCTCTGACTATGGCCTGGGACAATAAACCCATCTTCGGAACAGACATTAGCTACCCACAACTATTGTGTGACATCTAGAAGGAATTCAGGCTAATTACAGTAGAGTGGTTTTGTTGCACCCCGCAGTTATTGGGAGGTGACATCCTGAATTTGTTGTAGATCTGCCGCCTATGCCAATTTGAAGCAAGTGCACTTCAAATACAATTTATCCTGAGAGGCAGTATGCAGGGGGCCACCATGGGCCACCATACAAGGAGGAACCAGAGACACATTCCAATACAGACAATATGCAAAAAGTTGAATATTCTAAAGTTGTTTTATTACCCTCCCTTGTATCAGCAAGACCAAGCTAATACAGCAAGTTGAATAGTATGCTTAACACTACAGTATACTTAATACAGGCACCGTTTACCATTGGGGATGGACACAACCCTTACTCACACAACACCGGCTAGACCAAGTGGGAGGATTCCCATCTGCTTCCCACCTAATCTTTCCAATGCCCCAAAGAACAGGGGTGGCTGTGACACCCATGAGGGGAGTGTTGTCCTTCAGAATCTAACCTAAGTACTAATTTACCTTCCTGTGATTTACTTTGCAATAGTTGTTATGCAGTCACTTCATTACAGGTCAAGTCAATTAAGTATTCTTAACTAGACTAAATTTGGTCCAGTTAACTAAACTCCCAAATGTAATATAATAATAATAATAATAATAATAATAATAATAATAATAATAACCACCACCTGGATGAAGCTTGCAGATGTACTTCAGATATGTTTCAGTATATGGAAGTTTAGTATAGGGCTGTCACAGTTAACTTCTGCAATTGACGCGTTAATTTCTTTGGAGATTAATTTTTTAGAGATTAATTATTTTACCGACGTTAATCGCACTGCTGTGTCTTGAGCCTTTCGGCACACTGTACTTCAATCCCGGCCGCGGCAACATTGTATTGAGTGTCTGAGTGCAGTTATTGTTTAAATAGAAAGTTAATCACTGAACCGCGTAACGGAGCAATGCACTCAAAATGAATGGGAGGTTTATTTATTTATTTATTTTTAAACGTTCTGACGGCTCACTGGACGAAAGACGCTTAATTGTCTACTGTCAAAGTGAGATCCAGTATCACACACGAGTACATCTAGTCTGCTGCGTGCTGAACACACCTTCACTTCTCAAAATACACTAGCTGATCTTCTGCTACAGACAACAACAAAACAACAATAAATTAAACCCACCAGATTTGACAGAAATTCAGGATGCAATAAAACAATAAAAATAATTGGCGACCACTAAATAAAAAAAGAAAGATGTAACTTATGCCTCTCATTCAGCTCTAGAGCCAGCTGTTTTATCTGACCTGCTGCTTCTTCAGTTTCTTTCTCTGAATTGTGTCGCCAAATATTCAGTGATATTAAACATCTCATTCAACAGTGTCAATGCTACTGTTTCTTCAGTCTCCGACTGCCTGGAAGCACTTGATAACAGGATTATGCGCTTAGAGCCAGCAGACCCCCCTCTTCCGGATGTCACTCCAACAGTGTCCGTCACTTCCGCTGCTTCAGCCACTCCCGCCCCAACTGCTGAGCTGCTAATCTTCATGCTTGCGAAGGCTTCTAGACCTGGCTCCTCCTCCACTTCAGTGATTCACCAGCACTCTCTCTCTCTCGCATCAAGTTAGACGCAATATTATTGAAAATAAAGACATTAACTTGGTCTCAATTCTACTTCAGAATTTCATGATCACAGGGTAGTTGACCTGGGATCCTCGGCTGCTAAAAAGTCTTAAACTTTTTCTGTTTTCTGAGATATTCTTTGTTAAGTTTATACCCCCTTATTCCGCCGTACAGAGTATTACTAGTATGTCCAGAGTGGGGGCCATCTCTCTGCTAGAACAACCAGAGGTTTCCTCCTGTGGGGTTCCTCTACATTGTGCAGTGAGATTAATCCGTAATTCCCCCATATATTCGGCGATTTCTGACATTGACTGAAAAAAATAACCATTCCGTGATTTAAACATTTGGAAAGACCGATATGAAATGTTTTTTTGGTGTTTGAGTAAATTATTTTGCTCAAATTGCAAAGTGTAAAATACAGACTAAGAAAAGATAGAAGCAGAAGACAAAAACATCTGCAGTGATCTTTGTATGAAGCAATTTAAACAAATTGCGAATTGGAAAATGACAAACCATCAAAGAGCAAATCAGAGAAACATAGAAAGCAGCATCGTTCTTTGTGTAAATCGATTTAAACAAATTGTGAAATGGAAAATGGCAAACTACCAAAGAGTGAATCAGCGAAAAGAGAAAGCTGCATCTGTCTTTGTGTAAAGCTATTTACACATTGCGAAATTAACAGGAAAACAACAAAACATAAAAGCAAAGACAGTTTCTTCAGTCTTTGTGTAGTATTGTTATTTGTTTATTAGGAGACCCCTTACCTTTGTTAATGCGTTAACAGTTCCTGTGGACATTTTGAAAATGCTGCTGCCACAATCCCCAGAGTCCTAGCATATCACCAGAAACTTCTATTGAATATGATCTTATTCTATAGGTGAAATCACATTCATGGGGCATAATTTAAAATGTTGTGCGTTTCTCTTCAAAATAAAATAGATTGCAGAGTGGCACAAACTGGTAGTATTCACTGGTTAACTCTATAAACCCTATAAAATCTAAACCTAGCAGCGCTCGAAGCGATCTTTACCCTCCCCCCACCGCTTCTGCCCCCACTACTACTGTACCTATCTGTCTCACCTGTCCTGCTATGACTGTCTCTCACATCCCTGTTATTCTGTCCTCTTACTCCCATTCTCTGTCCTTTCTCTGCCGCTGCTCCCCTAACCCTTCTAACCTCATCCCTCTGCCTCCCCCCACCTCCCACTCTCTTCCCTTCTGCTCTCTCTCTGGTGCCCTCTGGAACTGTCACTTTTATGCTAACAAAGCTGATTTCATCTCTGCCTTTGCCTCCCACCTCTCTCTCGATTTACTTTGTCTCACTGAACCTGTCTCTCTCCCAACTCTCTGTAGACTCTGCTACCTCCACCCTCTTCTCCTCCCTCGACTCCCGACCTGCCTGCCGCTCCCCTCCCCAACCCTGGCTCTCCTCTGTGCTCCGCTCAGCAAGAACCAAACTGCGCACTGCTGAAAAGAAATGGAAGAGAACCAAACTCCTTGCTGTTCTAGACCTCGACCGCTCCCTCCTCTCCTCCTTCTCCTCTACTCTCTCCTCTGCTAAATGCTCCTATTTCCAATCTATTATCCAATCCTCCACTAACAACCCCCGGAAACTATTCTCTTCCTTCTCATCCCTCCCCCCTTCTCCTCCCTCCTTTGCCTGTCTCCTCTGACGACTTTGCCTGTTTCTTCTCTAAAATCTCTGATATCCGCAAACTCTTTAACATCTCTCCCTCCCCCCACTCCCTCCGGCTCCAACTCTAACAGCCTCTGTCTCCCCTACAAACTCACCCTCCTTCTGCTTCTCTCCCCTCTCAGACCTTTCCTCCCTTCCCCAGGGCCACAAATCCACCACGTGCACCCTGGACCCCCTCCCCACTCATGTCTTTCAAGTTGCTGCTCCTGTTCTACTCCCATTCATCGCCTCCCTTCTCAACACCTCACTCCTCTCTGGCCTCTTTCCATCTGCCTTCAAACAAGCCTCTATCACCCCCCTCCTCAAAAAACCTACCCTCGACCCCACCTCCCTCCAAAACTACTGCCCTGTCTCCCTTCCTCTCTAACACTCTCAAGCGGGCAGTACACCACCAGCTCTCTGCTTTCCTGTCTAACCGCTCTCTGCTCGACCATCTGCAATCTGGTTTCCGCTCTGCTCACTCCACTGAAACTGCTCTCCTGTCTGTCACTAACTCACTAAACTCTGCCCGTGCTGCCTCTCTCTCCTCTGTCCTAATTCTCCTTGATCTCTCTGCTGCTTGCATGACCAAGCTAACTGCATTTACAGGAATTCGAGAGCGAATGTTGGTGCGCTCCCAGCCTCTGGAGGACAAAGGCCAGTCCTGCAGGTGTCCGGAAAAAAAAAAAGAAGGCGGCACTTGAATAACCCATTGTAATCTCATTAATTTGGTAACCAGAATAGAGAAAAAAAATCTGAACTGGGGCCCAAAAAAATGAACATCACCCAGAAAAGTGTATTTCCTTAACAGTACCAATGCCAGTAATGGCTTTCACAGTTCAACATGAGGATTAACAGCTGTTATGGGATAGTGTAGATTTGCTGTACAAGCAGATACTGCAAGGTCTGCTACAGAAAGCAGTGTTACCTTTGGGTAATCTTCTGTGACCTTTCTTACCTGAAATTGTTTAGGACCTAATGGATCATATCAGCAGGTTTTTAAAAAAATCTGTTAATTGCAGTAAGAGATTGTTATTGATGTTTCATTGATCCAAATAATCGTACACCATTTATTTGCAAAGTTTATTTGTACCAGGATGGCTACTGTGGTATACCGTATTTGCTTGAAATAGCACCTAGGCGCTTATTTTCTCAATCTTTTCTTTATGGGGTGTAGTTCTGTTTGGTAGTTTTTGTTTTATTGACACGTCGAAAAACTAGTATTTTCCCCATAGAGTAACATTACAAAAAAATTCACCCTTCTGGTTCTCTAAAACTACCAGGTTAATTAAAATGAAAACTACCAGACATGTAGATCCTATCTGGGTGCCTTTTTCTATTTTCATTTTAAGATTTTAACCGCCATCTTGACCGGGACTAGGCATACATCATGAAACGTTCACATCCTACTTGGGGCTAACTGTGGTTGCAAAGGTTTTAAAATCTAGTGCCCGGCTTGTCTATGAGAAGGCCTCACTAGGATATCTGTTAGACTGCACTGACCGGTTATTATCTATTATTACCACCATGTAATCACAGTAGTTAGCCTACATACTACCCCGGTTACAGAGACGTGGTAAACTTACATACCGAGTTTAGAAAAATAAGCTAGTCGTAGTACAGCAAAACACAGATGAAAGCACACAAAAGTATGATAATCTAATATTATTTGTACATAAACAATTTCATTACCTGTCAAAGACTGTAAGCCCATTTTATCATTGTTAGATATCCACAATGTAATTAAGAAATGGAGATGGTTTAACACTAGAACCACCAAGAAGGTCATTTTGACAGTTTTTGGAATTTAAATTTAAATTGCTGTGCATGTGTTTAAGATAAAGAAATCGTTTATTTTTATTTAAGAATATTGTAAAAATCGCGGTATTGGGCAAATTTCACAATTTCTACGCAGCCCGTGAAATCGCGATTTATACAAGGCCTTAGTCATAAGGCAGCCCTGTAACATTTCAACAATGGTTACTGGACTAAAAATGTTTCAGTAAATCTCAACACATGTTGCAGAACTATGAAGACAAGAGAGGTGACTCGCTCCTTGCTCGCATTCAGATAAGTCAATTATTTAAATAGATGTTTTCCCCCAAAAGCTTTGGAGAGTGTGGGCATGAGCATATATGGTATTAGCTACAGCTAATTGATGGTGACATTAGGATTAGGGATTTTAAACATTTATAACTGTAAATGATAAATAGCATGGGACACTTTTTTATATTGGTTCATGTTAAAATTACAGTTTTCCATCACAGTGTGGAAAGTTGTTGTGTTAAGAATTACATTTGTACATATAGATGGTATTTAGAAAGTGACCCGTACCTTTTTTGTGGCCCCTAGAATCCTGGGTTAATTTGGAATCTTTCTGCTAAACACCCTCCAATCAGCCATATGATCTGACCTTTCATTGTCAAAAAACATCAATATTATTTTTATTAAACAAACATTCTGCTAGAGATTCAAGAGACATTTCACGTTTGAATTACAAACTGTAAATCTATAATTGGTGAGCAACACAACGATTCAGTCATTTAACTGACAAAGTAATGACATTAACAATACAAACAAGTATATTGTATCAAAACACACTGTTTTGAACAACAGCTTCAAATAACATTTGGATGTTTTCTTTTTACCCATCACTTAACTTTTATGGTGTTTGTCTCCAATTATGAGATGTATTATTTTTCCCAATAGCTGTCTCTATCTGACTTTCAGATAAAACCAATGCTTCTCTGAAACTACCTTATGGCCTAATAAGATAAAATGGTTAGTATCCAGATAATGTCTAAGACATTTTTTTTTTTTTTTTTAAACACTGGGGTCTCATCTAAAAGAACAGAAGGTGCACATCATATCTTTTATGATTTAAATTATGATGTAATTTGTATTTCAACCAACACATCCATAATTATTATTCATATATTATGTGCATGCTTTCAAGAAAGTCTGGTTGTATTGATAGTCTGCCAAACCTTTTACTGATGTCTTCCATGGCCTGACCTACTCATTCATGCAGCAAAACAGAAAGCCAGCTAATGGCAGTCGTCACTTAAGGCTTTGCCAGCTCTCGCATAGGAAAACATGTCATTACCACAGGATGCAGAATATAAGCAGATGCAGCCAAAACAACTGTCTGCATTAAACAAAGACAGCAGCGACTAGACAAAAGAAGTCTGCATGCATACACATATAGTGGGTAAAATCATGACATAACATCACTATTTATTTTGAATACAGACAGGAGAAGTAACTGATTTTGAGTCAGAGAATATCCAGAAGATTTGAAGTCCTGTTAAAAGGAGAATTCTTAAGAAATTAAATCAAATGCTGAGCAAATAAGGTGTATTTTTCAAAAGTGATATATAACAAAATATATCAAACTTCTTCAAAGACAGATAGAAAAGCATCACCAAAATCAGCAACCAAAAATGAATGCAGACAGGCACATAATAGTTACTGTAGAGCAACAGTAACATACAAGCAAAAATCAAACAATGATAAAAGTCAATTAAATCCACTGTTTATAAATATAGAAATGTAGAATAGTACATCAATGGCATCACAGTTACCATGAATAGTTGAAGAAAGCAAGAAAATGGCTAGGTGCTGATATTAGTATTCTGAAAAACAGAATCAAACGAGAACAAAAACATAATCTCCTGCAGCACACCCCTCCAGAGCCAGCTTACATGTGGCAAATTGCATACCAATAGCACTTCTAATATAACAAGCAATCTACATGCTTACTGTTGCCTCAAGCTACACAATAAGATGAAACAATGAACTCTGTTAAGTGACCCATGGATTTACCCAGCACCTGGATCACACAATACATTAAAGTGTATCTTGCAGGTTTTTTTTTGTTGTTGTTATCACTGAAATGGATGCAGCAGTGTTTATTAAGAATATTTGCATTATTATTTTTTTTTCAAAAATATATAGGCCACCGAAATGTGATTATTGTGGATCACGGACTATGCCTAACAAAAACACAACCTTTTTGTACCACGTCACATGTGACGTTTTATAAGGGAACAGTTCTCAGCCTTGATTTGTGAGATATAAATAAATAAATAATATGGTGAATACGTGCGTGTGCGGGGGTTGCACGAACTACAAGCTGTCAGGGCATCGGGTGCAAGCCTTTCCAGGGAAAAAGAGTGCCGTATTTCACTCCTGGGTGCGGTTTGTACAAGTCATATATATATAAAAATATATATATTTTTAATAAATATATCATTGAGGTTTTCTAGGAAACCACCATGAACACACACACAGGTATATAGCATAGCTATCATAGCATACTTCAGAGGCATGCCATTCCATCAGGATTACGGCTAGTTGTGCAGTCCTTCATTCTTCAGCAAGATAATGACACGAAAAGCACCTCAAAGTTGTGCAAGAACTATCTGGCGAAGAAGGAAAGTGAAGGACAACTCAATCTAATGACCTGGCCTCCCCAGTCTCCAGACCTCAATTCCATAGAACTTGTATGGAGAGACGAGTCAAAACAAAGCTACCCACAAGTGCCCTACATCTCTAGGAATTGCTGCAGAAGAGCTGGGAAGACATGTCGGGTGATTTCCTGCTGAAACTTGTTAACCGAATGCCTCGTGTTTGTGAGGCTGTTATTAAGGCAAAGGGTGGCTATTTTGAGGAATCCAAGATTTACAGACAATTTTCAATTTTCTTGAACATTGCTTTGATACTCCTTATGTTTTGTTTGTAACATTGTAACATGTGTTTTCATTTACAGAAACGTATACGACGCAAAACATTGTCAATTATGAAAAAAACCTAGTTTCCAGCAAGTGTACTCAAACTTTTTTTTTTTTTTTTTTTTAATTTAGTCGTTGCCAATTAGTTTTTATTATTTTCTCCCCAATTTGAAATGCCCAATTATTTTTAGGCTCAGCTCACCGCTACCACCCCTATGCTGACTCGGGAGGGGCGAAGATGAACACACGCTGTCCTCCGAAGCGTGTGCCTTCAGCCGCCCGCTTCTTTACACTCTGCAGACTCACCGTGCAGCCGCCTCAGAGCTACAGCGTCGGAGGACAATGCTGCTCTGGGCAGCTTACAGGCAAGCCCGCAGGCGCCCAGCCAGACTACAGAGGTCGGTAGTGCGCGGTGAGCCGAGGACACCCTGGCCAACCTAACCTTCCCCCCCCTGGACGACGCTCGGCCAATTGAGCGCCGCCCCCTGGGAGCTCCCGTCCACGGTCGGCTGTGGAATAGCCTGGACTCGAACCGGCGACGTCCAGGCTATAGAGCGCATCTTGCACTCTAGCGAGTGCTTTTACTGGATGCGCCACTCGGGAGCCCCCTTGTACTCAAACTTTTGACTGGTACTAATATATATATATATATATATATTATATATATATTAGAGGTATAATATATATATATTAGAGGTATAACATATTTGGCCTGGGGTCCTTTCTGGTTTGGTGAGAACATTCCTGGCGGAGCACGAGGCCAGAGTAGCTGGGCCTCTAAGGTTGGGAAGTACACTTCACTTCCCCCCAGAGGAAGACCATTGCAGAGGTGGAGCAGCAGCTGTAGAGCATGACAGGTTTTAGGGAGGTTGGCAGAGAATAATGGCAGAACTGAACGGGGGAGGAGCCTCAGCTCCTGCCCCTTGAATCACGCTTTGGCTCCCATTGTGCAAAACAACGGCTGTGTACAAAACACAGAAACTTAACAGTTACATTCATTATTTCATGGATTTTAAGTACTAACTTGCCTTCCTTAAAATTCAACATGTCAATTGGGGTAACAAAAAAATGTGTGCTTCAAATTTGCGCATATATATAAAAAATATATATATATTTTTTTAAATAGTATCTGTGGTAACAAAGAACAGAAATGGTTAGTGTATCAAATACTTCAGTACGTATTCTGCTCATTTTTAATGCATAATAATAATAATAATAATAATAATAATAATAATATAAAAAACTGCAGGAGAATCATTTAAGAGCTCCTTGACGTCAGCTCCATTGTACATTTAAAATCTTAATTTCTAATACCAGTGGTAGTAGAAGTACCATTATACAACAAAAGTGGGTGACTAAGTGAAAATCCACATTTCTATGGATTCATTTGGATGGTCCTCAGTCAGAATACCTAACGTTATAGGGGGCCTTGAGCCAACTTGTCTTATTCTATGGCAAAATAACAGTGATTACTACTCTCAGAATGTTACTCAGTCCCAACATGTACAGAAGACATTTCAAGTAGAAAGTCCACAAATACTTGAAAGCTGCCATCAAGCAGTGTAATAAATGATCCAATTTAAGCTTTCCCTCATCCAGCCACTATAGGTAAGAAAATGGTTTCTCAGTTGTACAATGTACATTGTGTATAATGAAAGAATGGTGTATAAAGGAGGCTTTAATCTTGCTATCATTAAAGTTGTAAAAGTATTGGAATATGACAATAATTACAGTAATTTCCCTGGAACAAGCTGTTACAGGAAAGGATTGTGTTATGGATTTTGAGCTACAATACTGAAAGTAAAACACTGATCACATTTAATTTAATGCACAACTGCTTCAAAAATTAAGAGCAATAAATATTTTTTTATTAAAACATTTATTGTTATTCTGCGGATAGGAGACACATTGAGTGGTTGAAAAAGTTATATAAGATTTTTCACTAAAATCACTTTATCTGAGGTAACTACTGTGATAACTTGTAACAATTGTAAGTCGCCCTGGATAAGGGCGCCTGCTAAGAAATGAATAATAAATAATAATAATAATAATAATAATAATAATAATAATAATAATAATAATAATAATAATAATAATAATAATAATAATAATAATAAGCAGCATACAAAACATGTTAGCAGAGCTGACAATATATATTTTTATTTTTTATTTTTTTTAGAAATCAATTAAAGTTTTAGCAAGAATATGGTTTTGATGTGGTCAATTTAAATCTACATTTAATTTCTGTCACAAAGTTGTTTAGGCATGAATTAACATATTGCTTATATTAATGACAATTTGGGGGAATTTCTAAGATATATATATAGCAGTTTTCAGGAAAAAGTGAAAATATTATTTTGAGAATGCACTTTTATTTCGAACAAACATGTCACAAGGTGCCGGCACCTCTGTGTGTAAGTAGCAACATGCTCCTGGTGCCTGTAATTACTGTAATCACACACCTATATCTCAAGTTTCTGTAGGGGACTTGCATTTATTTGCACTGAGCACATAATTGCATTGCACTTGCTCAGGGTCACACAATGAGTTAGTGGCTGAGGTGGGATTTGACCCGGGGACCTCCTGGTTACAAGCCGTTTTCTTTAACCACTGGACTACACAGCCTCCTATGTGTGGACAGGATAGTGATTGTGTGAAAAGGGCTGTTGTGAGTCTTGCAGCAATACAGGATTGCCAACAGCCGTTTCAATAACACAACAAGATGAAAGAAATAGAGAATCTATAGAGAAGAGATGCTGTATGTGTTCGAAAAAAGGTTGGAAACAAGTTGCAGGACGTATTCTTTTTTTTGCATACAACACAACCTAATAAGCACTAATTCAGTTTTGAAAGCTAGTCATTAGTTAAAGCTGTACTACAACTCTTTAATACTTCACTCATTAAAAATTAAACTGTCAATCCAAACAATTCTCAACTGTTTAACCAAGAAGCCACTCTCTCAATTGACAACTGTAAGAGGTCAGTTTTTTACAATATTTTTACAATAGAAGATGGAGCAGTGACCACGGAATATAATTAACACTTTTGCTTCCTGCACAAAAAGAAAGCACCATATTTGTTAGTTGGCAGGCCATTAATCAGGGGCGTAGTCAGAAAATCTGATTCATTCACAATATAAAGGTTGACACCCAAGCTTCAGCTATCTTGGTGTATCCTTTCTCCATGTGGCACTGAACTCACTCTCTCTCTAAACAATTATACATTTTCTGATTAAGTAATTAAAACAAAATACTAAACCAATTAAACTATGTGGCTGCAATGGTGTCCATCTTGGCCCCAGGCTGTTCCTCCATGCCTGAGCCAAGATGGCTGCCAGCCACCAAACACATTATTCTAAGAGTGCAGGGCCTCTGCTCTGTTACAACTACACAACACTAATCAACTGTAAAAGTAAGACAGATGCGTCTCCAGCCACCCACCCCTTCTGGTACAATATGATATTATATATGTAACACCTAGCCAATAAGGTAAGGGGAATAGCAACTAAAAACCCAGGGAAAGATTATAACCCAGGAAGACAAGTTATCTATATGTATTATATACACACCATCACAGACTCTTGGAAATCAGGTAAGTTGTCACAATGCTCGACCCACAGCAGTGCAACCAAACAAATCAAAATGAACAAGCAAATAAACAAAATAAACACTCCAAAACAAAATAAAAGATAACTACTTCTACAAAAGGTGAATGAAGAAATAATCAAAGAAAGAAAACACACTAGACTACACAATTAATCACACACACAATTACTTAAATTCCAATTCAAAATACTGTAGAGCAAGCAGGAGTGCAACACCAGCCCAACCCACCAGGGAGCGATCTTCCAGAACTGGCAATACAGCAATTAGAGATAAAAAGGGTATACTTTTAGCTGCAGTTCTAAAACAAATTTAGAACTTAAAAACAAACAATGTACTAGCTTCATTATACACGTTAAAATCAGAAATAAAAAGACAAGAGTTAAAAGAAGAACATAAAAATGGTGATAAATACAATGGATTTTCTCACACACAAAGGAACGAGAGGGAGGAATCTCAAGGACAACAGAAGCGGGCTTTAAACAATACTACTACAAACCACACACACAAACAGGTCGGCCACCCTGCAGTGAATGGATTAACCTAAATAGCAAAGAGAAAACACAGCGTCAGACACTTCCAACTTTCAAGTAAGTTTCCTTGTGCAAAACAGCATTTACACAGATTGTCCGAACAAACAGTCTAGTTTTCATAAGACTCACAAAACAAACAGAATCAATATTCTCACTTACTTTCCTGGACTCCAATGCAGCCCCGCCTGTCCTTGCCGTTCCTCTCTCTGTACAAAATGAGCTCCTGTTTATCCTCAACATAGTATATTTATACAGAGAAAACCAATAAAGAATTTAGTAGCCAATTACCTAATCAACCAATAACATAGACCATGTGAGTTAAATATATTAGCACCACGTGCAATGTATAACATGCATCGGGTGCATCAATTAGAAACCATGAAAGAACCGCTTCAATTCACAGGTAGTTAATGTATTAGCAGCATCTAGTGCAGTGTGAAAAGATTAATTTACCCGTTCTAGTGCTAGTTTCTACATGTATACAAACAATTGTACCTACAAAATGCCCATCTGTTATATATATATATATATATATATATATATATATATATATATATATATATATATATATATATACACACACACTGAGTGTACAAAACGTTAGGAACACCTTCCTAATATTGAGTTGCACCCCCTTTTGCCCTCAGAACAGCCTCAATTCGTCGGGGCATGGACTCTACAAGGTGTCGAAAGCGTTCCACAGGGATGCTGGCCCATGTTGACTCCAATGCTTCCCACAGTTGTGTCAAGTTGGCTGGTAGTGGATCTCTACTCTGAATAGCTTGTTCCATCTCATCCCACAGATGCTCAATTGGATTGACATCTGGTTACTGAGCAGGCCACTGCAGTAAGCTGAATTCACTGTCATGTTCGTGGAATTCCTGGACAATCCTAGCCTTGTGGCATGGGACATTATCCTGCTGAAAAAATCCATTAGCAGATGGATACACTGCTGCCATGAAGGGATGCACCTGATTGGCACTGATGTTCAGATATCCTGTGGCATTCAAACGTTGCTCCACTTTTATCAAGGGGCCCAATGTGTGCCATGAAAACACACCCCACACCATCACACCACCACCACCAGCCTGCAATGTTGACACGCGGCATGATGGATGCATGTACTCATGTGGTTTCTCCATACCCTAGTCCTCCCATCAGCGTGAAACAGCAGGAACCGGGATTCATCAGACCAGGCAATGTTTTTCCAATCCTCCAGTGTCCAGTGTTTTCGTTCCTTAGCCCACTGCAACCGCAGTTTCTTGTGTTTTGCTGAAAGAAGTGGAACTCTGTTAGGTCGTCGGCTGCCATTCCCCATTCATGTCAAGGTACTACGAGTTGTGCATTCTGTTATGGGTCTTTCGGCACCAATGTTGTACTGGACTGTCAGTTGACTAACTGTAGCCCGTCTGTTGCTCTGCACAATTCGTGTCAGCCTCCTTTGGCCTCTTTCATCAATGAGCCTTTTTCGACCACTGGCCTGTCGTTGGCTGGAAGTCCTTTGGGTGGTGGACCATCCTAGATACACACGGGAAACTGTTGAGCGTGAAAAACCCTGCAGCGTTGCGTTCTTGACACACTCAAACCGGCGGGCCTGGCACCTACTACCGTACCCCGTTTAAAAGCACTTAAATCTTTTGTCTTGCCCATTTACCCACTGAATGGCACACATACAGTACACAATTCATGTCTCAATTGTGTCAAGGCTTAAAAATCCTTCTTTAACCTGTCTCCCCTTCATCTACACTGATTGAAGTTGATTTAACCGGTTACATCAATAAGGGATCATAGCTTTCACCTGGATTCACCTCATCAGTCTATTTCATGGAAAGAGCAGGTGTTCCTAATGTTTTGTACACTCAATGTATATATATATATATATATAATGAACCTGCAGAACAGTATTGTACAGTAAGGTAACAAACACAGTTTACATACCCAATACATACAATATTTAGATACCGGTATGGGTAGTTTTATATAATTCAGTTATTTAGAAACAAGACTGGTTGTTAGTGAGTTTGTGTATTTACTGGATTTGCCATGTCATGCTAGCATATAATAATATAGTCACTGTTTTCAGTTTTTATAGGCTGGTATTTTCATCCCACTGTGACACCTCAGTACTCATTGGAACTGCAATACCCTCAAATAGTGATGTTATTTCTATATTCTCACCCTGCAGGATCAACCAAAAACTACGATTTGAGGGGAACAGTGGGCAAGGAGACAGCTGATGGGAATATCACATCTAACCTCATTCTGAAAGAGCTGACGTGGCCAAGAACAAAATTAGCACAAATGCTGTGAATTATCTTCCAGGAAAGCATAAATTGATTAATGCTGAAAAGATATCTGACTTAAGCAGATCTGGATCATGAGTCAAGAAAAGGGGTATTGTACATGTAACTTTAATGGATAATTTCAACCATTTCTATTTCATGCTCTTGATGTAAAAATGTGATTAATATAGGAGGGCTAACATGAATATAATGAAGCCCCTGATAAAAAGGAAGCACAGTTTAAATATCTGTAAAGTAATAAAAATAGTTTGTCGAAAGTTAGGCAATACTGTCAACCTTGGGTACATTTATGGGGCCAAAACATGCTGCATTTTATAACAGTTGGTTGCTCTTTGTGTGCTGTCATGGTCTATTCTTTATCCTTATGTTGCATGTTCATTTGTTGCTGTTTTTTTGTTATCCAAATATACAGTATTGATGAGATGCAGCAACCATAAACAACCACATTCAACAAATTACTGTCCAGTCATCCATGGGGTAGGTATATTATCAAAGTATCCAGTAAGCATGATATGGAAATCATCTGCTGTCTAGTTGACAAAAGCTGAAAGCAAATGTCTATATGTCCTTTGTCTTATTTCTTTCTTCTTAGCCTGCCATTTTGTCATGTATTTGCTTTCAAGACAATACAATAGAACTTACCACCCCTAACAGTCAGGGAAGGATTGTGGTTGCTGTCTGTGGCAAAGTGGCTGCTGATTAAGAACAGGTGCAGTGGTGATGCAGTGCAGAAATAATCACAAGTGAAAACTGTAATCCAATTTGGAAATGTTATTTTTATTATTACACAAATCCTGGTCTGGCGACCAAACAATAATCCTCCAGCAATACACCCCTGGTGTAAAGCTCGGCAGGAAAATAATAATTATGATTTGTAAACAAAACAAATAATAACACACGTTATCCACTCCCACAATACTACTAACACAAAACACCAGTCTGGGTGTGTGCAGTAGTGCTCGTGGTGGGTGATAACAGTTTATCAGTGACTGTGGTGTTGTTGTTCCGGGTAGTGCTGGCCCAAGGCGACAGCTCCGGAGACGTTAGCCGTGTAGTGAATTTACAAACAAAAGACAATTACTAACAGTGCTACAAACAAACAAAACACTTGAAATGTATTTGCTTACAATTGTAAGTCGCCCTGGATAAGGGCGTCTGCTAAGAAATAAATAATAATAATAATAAAAACACTCACAAATAATTTTTATATCTTTTTAGGAACTCTCCCGGTCCTTCCAGTTCCTTGCGTCTCTGAACCCAAGCGAAGGAAAAGATTTACAATTCTCCGGCCCCCTTTATGCAATCATGCATGACCCCTTGGTAAACGATTACAGCTGACTCTATTGCCTGCAGCTGCTACCTTGTCTACCTTCCGGGTCAATACGTTCCTGCAATGGAGTCTTGCCTTTTTCCAGGCTGACTGACTTTCCGACCCAGGAAATGAACTGTCAGGCCAACCCGTCCAAAGCCTTTCCCTTTCACTACTTAGCGCCCTCACAGGTCGGGAGGGAGATTTACAACCAGAACTCATTATATTTCCGTCACACTGTCAGTTGAGGATTTTTTGCTCTTTCCCCATGTCTTTTTGGACTGTACTTGATGCGGCAGTTTGAGAAAAGGCACCGATTCAGCTGTGTTATGAAAAAAAATTGTTCAACAGATGTGTATCAGTGAAATTAAATTATATGACACATTCTGCCTGGTGCTGTGTTTATAGCCATATTGGAATATAGACACTTGCAAATCATTTTGCCACAACACATGCTGCTTCTTCAGAAACAAACAGGTGCAAGGTAACTCCTTTTGCCTTTTCACAGCAAAATTGCAAACATTACAACAAGATGATAGCACAATTAAAAAAAAAACATACATGTGTTATTTCCATGGTCCCTTCTCTTTAAGTATAACAGTCAGTATTGTGTAATTGTGTAAAATGTCTAATTCCTAAAAAACAAATTTGAGGCTGGAGTTCATAGACATGTTTTTAATTGACTCAACACAATGCCACAAGGCTTCAACCAGCACAAACTTGAAATAAATTATTTGATTGTTACAACTTTGATTCAAGGGAATTTTCTAACCTGACAAATTAATACAGCAGCTTTAACTTGAAACAGCTCTGTCTAAGGCACAGTAATTGTTAGGCATGCCAGTATTTGCATCCATTTTTTTTATTTTACAGGTGTGCCTACAGCTGCTTCTGTAGCAATCCCAATGCAGTTGTGTCATGGCCAGTTAGTAAGCTTATTAGACCAAGTACGTAGTTGTAACATAAAATCAAAGGACTTGTTCAACAAAAATGAAAAGGCAAACAAAAAACAAGTCATATCTTGCACACAGGGATAGAGCAAAGTACAAAAGAGTCAAATGTGGTATATGTTATATCTGCTTTATGAATGATCTCTCTCATCATACCTTTGCATACATACCTTGTAAAAACGTGTATCATAAAAATTGTTTTATAGGTCGCACTGGCATAAAAGTCGCTCCCCCCTTTTTGAGACTTTTGACTTTTGAGGAAAACACCTTTTTTCTGTTTAAAATACTTTTGTTACAATTTATCGTTTTCCTACATGCTCAACACAGATAAATAAAGAAAGCTACACAGGTTTAGTTTCAAAATAACTCTTGTTTGCAACATTTGATTCCATTAATAATTTCAGTGTTGTTTTCGTTTTTAGTTAAACTGCTAGAAACGATTCGTTTTTCAAAATTCAAAAAGTAATAATTAACAGAGCTTAAAATCAAGTTATACATAGCACATCACATCTGTATTAAACTACCGGTATTTTATTTTAGCTTATCAAGTACCCAAACAAGTTCAAGAACATATCTTTTTTGCTTTACTGAACATTTCTTTCCAAAACCATAGACAATAGTGCCCGCTGCATTGGCATTAAACAGTGCTGCTTTATCAATTAAAAAAAAAAAAAAAAAAAAACACAATAAAAGTTTAATAACCAGTAAAAAAAAACATGTTAGTGTTGCATACTGTATGTAGAACAAGTTACAGTATGTATTAAAGTCATTCAAAGTACTCCATTCAAACAAAATGTTTTATACATCGGGCCATAAACACTTTCCTCCTCTATCAGCTCGTTTTTCTTTCACCATTTTAAGTTTGTTTTTGCTTCGTCTCCAGTCACGTACTGTTTTTTCAGCATTGCGATTAACATGTATTTCAGCAAATTCAACAACGCGCAATTTCAAACCTGTTGAGTATCCGGTCTCAAAGTCACCTGCATTATAGCATTACAGTTACAAGGCTTTCTAACCAATAGCTGTTTGGTACGGATCCTAGGGGCGGGTTCTGTTTGAATGTTGACAAATCAATGGCTTGGGAGAGTGGGCATAAGGAAATTCATAGAGAGGGTGTGCTGTTAAATTCACCGTTGCATGCACTGATGTAAAGCGGATTCATCAAACTGTTGTTAAATTCACCAGGAGTTCAACGAACTGTTGTTAAATTCACGGATGCGTCACTGCTGAAGCAGCGGATTCACTGGGGTTGAGAATCAGTGAAATGCAGCAAAACCAAAATGGCCACTCCCACTGTGTAAGTTTGTCTTGTATGGGATACTATTATCAATGTAATTGTAGATTCAGAGACACCAAATCTTTTGAAAATGGGTAGGGAGTTGTGTATTTTTAATAAATATATAATAACGCTAATAAACATATTGATAAACAATATCACATTTGCCAACTTATCCAGAGTAGCTGACTGAGCTGGTGACGTGCAAGGATTCGATGAGAGAGAGAACAGATTATTTTTTATATCGTGTATGTTATTTGTCCTTTTATACTTCAAACAAATATGTTACAAAATTGCGAAAAGTGGGCGAACTGTATTTGAAAGTGTATCCATTAATATATTCATATTTATAAATATTTACAGTTGCTTTCTACATTTGAATGGAACAACAAGCTAGCTCCTAATTAGTCGGTTAAAGATAACTAAACCTTCGTCCCAATAAACTTTCAGCTCGCACAGGTCAACCACAGCCTTGCATGCCGCAGCAGCAACCTTTCTATTATTATCAGCTATGTTGATTCGGCCCCCGGCCCTGCTGGACCCATTGCAAAGGATTTTGAAAGGATTGCGATGGACATAGTGGGCCCATTGAACCCCTCTGACTCTGGATATACGCACATTTTAGAAGTGGTGGACTACACAATGCGATATTCAGAGGCAGTGCCATTGAGATCCACTTGTGGATCAGCAATCGCCCGAGAATTAGTGCAGATATTATCTAGAGTAGGAATCCCCAAAGAGATACTGACCGATCAACGGACTAACTTTATGTCAAATTGTCTAAATCAAATGTATAAATTATTAAAACTCTGTTCTATTAGGACCTTCGTTTATCATCTGCAAATGGACAGACTAGTGGAACGGTTTAATCAGCCCCTAAAACAGATGTTGAGGCGGTTTGTCAACCAAGAGCAGAAAAATTGAGTGAAACTTCTTCCCTACCTCCTTTTTGCAGTGAGAGAGGTGCCGCAGAGCTCAACAGGGTTTTCTCCCCTTGAGTTACTGTGCAGGAGACAACCCTGAGGTATCCTCCATCTTGTAAGAGAGGGGTGGGAAGACCAAACTAATAATTCCACAAATGTAGTGAAACATGCACTACCTTTGAGTGACCACCTGGGATTGGTTGGTCGTTTGGCACAAGAGAATTTAAAACTGGCTCAGCATAACCAGGAGCAACAGTACAACAAAAAAACACAAATTAGGACCTGGAGACAAAGTACTGTTGCTACAGAATTTAAGTTATTTGCTAAGTGGCAGGGACCATATGAGGTGATTCGGGCTATTGGCAAAGTAAATTGTGAAACCTTGGAAAGTATGAGAGGGTCTGTTCATAGATACTGATGGCCAGAAAGGATTTTGGCCCTGGTGTCGGTCCACTTAGACTAACTAACATTCCGAGGTTGGAATATGCTGAGGTTCTGAAGAATAAAGAGTTCCGTGTTAAGTTGCAATACAGTCTGGTCTCCTTCATTATAGTAAGAACTATAAAATATATTACAGTACCGTTTGTCACAGGGTTCGTCCTCAAGTTCGTCTTTCCAGTAGCCAGGATTGGTACGGGATATTAAACAGCCAGGACAACATCCTGTAGTTTTCAGAAGTGCCTTTTTATTTTATTTTTTTATTTATATTGCAGGTTGAAGACATCCATTACAGGAACAGGTATTCACAATGAAATGAGTTGGAGTGAAGAGCATAAACAGCTAGCTCTCTAGACCTCACTTTCTTGGTCTCAACTTGAGCCCTCTGTCTCTAAACTGACACCTAGTTCGGTAGTCTGGCATCCGTTATAAAATGGGTATTTTAAATACTCTATCCTGATTGGTCAAAACATGGGGGTGTTGATATTACAGCATATCACCATTTGTCGGCACTTCTTTTCAAACATTGTTTCTTAACCCGTGCCCAGTAGTTCTCCACGTTGTCCAGCCATGAACTGCAAAGTCAGTTTGATAAGTAATCGGGTATTCCATAATGCAAATAACGTCTCTCGCTACTACCCCGGATAACAAAGGACGATTAAAAAAAACAAACAAAAAAAACACTGTCACCTGATACTCTTGCAGGTCTTGTGAGGAAGGGTCTCATTTGTACTGTGTCATGATGAAAATGGCCAGTGATATTTAAATAAAAAAATGTCATGAACAAACCAAGAATTACAAGAAGTGTAACGAATCAAATAAAGAAAAAAATGCACTTTCAATGGCAATGTTCAATTCCACATCTATAAATTGCTTTCACTCCTTGTAACAGGGCGAGGAGCCCTGTATGTGTTATTTGTTTATTTATTTATAGTACAGAGTCTCCCCCTCCGCCCCTGTGCAGTATATATGACGGCGAAGCGCTGCTGGTTTTTGTTAATGTTTTTATTTAAAAATGTGTTCTGGCAGAGGCAAGATTAGTGCTCGTCCTCTGCCAGGAATAATTTAAAAAAAAACCTTGTGCAGAAGGTGGCCATCTCCCGAATTAATGAAATGATTAATTTGTTGCTAAATCGGGAGGTGGTCACCTTTCGCCTTCATTTAAATACAATAACTAAATCATAATACACAAATACAACAACAAAAATAATAATAATAATACTACAACAATAAAACAGATGCAAAACAATAAACTGCACAGGGGCGGAGGGGGAGACCCTGTACTATGAATAAATAAACAAATAACACATACAGGGCTCCTCGCCCTGTTACACTCCTATTAATGCATTTTTATTTTTAAAGTTATATGGAACTATTTTTTCTTAGCTCAGTTTTAGGCGGAAGGATATTTAATATAAAAATGACTTTTTTGTTCATTAAAACGTTTTTACTTTTTTATTTAGTTACCCATTTTATAAGAGCAATAAGGCACTTCAGGGTGTGTGATATACTATCCTGATTGGTCAAAATATCCCATGGGGTTGTTGATATTACAGCATATCATCATAGGTCGGCAATTCTTTTCAAAAAGGGGCAAATCACTGGTAGATATCCATACGCCACTAGAATTTAGCAAAAAAACAAACAAACAAAAACACAGAACATAAAACGGAACCCAATACCAGCTAAATTAAACAAATGTGCATTACTTGCAACAGGGGCGTGCGCAGGAATAAAAATTTGACCACTATTGGGGGGGCACATTAAACAATATATATGTTTTTTCGTGTGTTGATAAATAAATAGCATTACACTCACTCTGCATTTCAATGAAAGTCCATACGCTTTCCAAAAGCACCAATAGGTCGAATACATCTGAATACACAAGTCCCAGGTCGTGTTCTTTACAGACCTTCATCAGTTCTAGCAAAGACATTGCATTGTCCGATTCCCGAGCGTTAAAATAGGCTCAATGTGGTGTACAAATAAATCGTACTGCATTTCAAGAACTCTGCATTGAAATTCTTGATTCAGCTTCACAAGTGCTTTCCCTTTAGTATATTAACAGTTTTCAGGTTTTCAGTTTAGCATAATTTAAAAATGTGCGTGTTTTCCACTAATTGTACTACTGCAGTCAAACATTAAGGGGACACACGCGCCAGTCCTTAACTGCACGTTATGGGGGAACGTGTGCAAACCGAGTACACACGCGTCCATAACTGCACGTTATGAGGAAATACGTTCAATTTGTGAGTGTCAGTGACAGAAAGTGCAAATTCAATACATTGATAAGCAGAAATCAATATTTTGGAGATGATTATTGGAGGGGCCAGTAATTTTGCCCCCCCTTGTGCACGCCCCTGATTTACAGGAGTT